>PQWD01013729.1:0-24957 GCA_019425675.1 Leucinodes orbonalis | reverse complement strand
GGTACCATTGATTTCAAGTATAATAACCGGAAACTATAAGAATCTTAAGATCCTTAAATACATATTTCTTTACCTTGATAATGGCATGATTGAGCACCTCCTGCCAGTTGCTGTCGAACTGCCACTCGTCCTGCTTGCTCACGAACCGCTGCTCCGCCAAAGTAACCGTCTCCTTTGCTGCAGCGTGCAGTTCTGCAATTAACAAGTTTAGTGAGATTAAGTTAAAGAAAAAGTACCTGCGTATGTATGTCAGCACGGTCAATGTTCTGGCATGGGACAACTAGTCACGATGGTGACCAATATCGTAATATGATAAATACAATATTTATAATTTTCAATAGGTATAATTTGCTTTATAAAAATTATTTTGGATAGAAATAATATAATGCTATACAAAATAATTTTTTTTTAAAAGAGTAACTACTGAGTTTCTTCTTAGTAGATAATTACAGCCCGAACCAGTGGTAGCTTCATTTGACATTCATAAGTGTTCTGTGAGGAACTAAATTAAATAGATTTTTTTAACTATACTAACTACAAAGGAGTGACGTCATAATTAAGTAGCCATTTGTATGCAGCGTTTTTGGGTAAGTCGTTAATGTGTTTTTAGAATTAGGTAACCTCTTGTGAGTTTTAATGCTCAGATCTTTATATTACCAATGTTTCTATTTTTAAGCGGTCCATCGATACCGTAGCAGAAAAAAAATATCATCATCCTGAGGCTATTAGGAGGAGGAAGATCACTGAGACGAACACACAACAATTTTTTGAAGATAAGGAGTAATGGATTGTTAAGCTAATAAACTTATGTATCTCGGTTATAAATAAATTATATGTACGTCGCTCTCTTTTTTGCAGTGCCCTTGGGGGTGTCACGTGATCATGTACCGCTATATTTATGTTACAATGCAATACATGTGACTAGCAGAAAACAAATAAATAAATAAACAAATAATACAGAGGAGACTTGGAGTGACAAAGCGTAATTTATTTTTTTATCTATAAATTTACTGCTTCTGTGTTTAGTACTTGTCCTTAAAGACCTTTTGACCGCTGGATTCCAGACACATGGAAAGTCTATTGTTTGTGCGCTTTAAGGCGTCTCGGATATCTGTGATCTGGCGGTTAAAAGGTTAATTTATATTTTCTCTCTACGATATACATTTCCGATTCACAGGGCTGTTACCTGTTGTATTACCGTAATGTCGCTCAATGACAAGGTCACAGATAACAGTAACAACGCGTATCTTATCACAGCTGGTTTGTGTTTCACTATGCGATTACAATTCTTATTTGAAACTTGATTGTTTACACATTGTAAATTCACAATCCTGGTTTAAAATATTAGACGTTCTGACCAAAACTAATCTCTAGATATGAAACGTAGCAATAAGTTAGGTACTTTGTATGCCTTGAAAACATTCCGTCAAAGTCAAGACTCAGTCATTCATTATACTAGCCACAGATTTTCCAATACAGGAGATGGGGCAAGCCGCGTTTAAAGTGCGCAAATGTAAGCTCAACGAGCATACACTGGCTGCCAGTTTACGCTCTGTGAGACGCCAAGACGCACGAATATTAGAAGAAATTACCGTTTTTTCAAAATGCCATCCTGAGCAATTGTAACATGCCATCATCGCAATGAATCCGTAAATTTACCAAGAAATATAATAACTTTTCACAGGTAAGAACGAAAAGAATTTGCGACACTGGGACTGCCTATAAACTTGGCGGCTTGTCCAGTCTAATTGTATATTCGGATGTCTGTGTACCGAGCTTCGGTATCGGATCGGTATAAGCTTTTCTCAGGACAATAACACAGCTATCGATTCCATTGCTGGACCATCCCCAACATTTTTGTTCTAAAAACTGAGACTGGCCACCGGACAACTCACACTAGAACAGTTGAATTGCTGTCCGGGCGAGAGAAAAAGTGAGATTTGGGTTGTAATAGAAACACCATTACAAACAGACAACATGTCTGTTTGTAATGGTGATTCTATGTAGGTATATGTATGTAAATTAAAAAAAATGAATAAAATAATGTTTAATGCCCCAACAAAAGCTCTTCGCTTAATACCCCATACTTGATGGCGACGTGGGAATGTCAGTGGATATTTATTTATATTAAATGGTTTATATTTGACCCTATAATCTATTTACAAAATAAATTTCTATGAATCTCAATTAATTGCTCTTCCTGAGACACGTGTACCCTCGTAACCAGTCAATACAAAGAGACCGTTCATGTGTTCGAGGCAATTTATCTCAAACGGCTCCATCGTCCACGGGCACCGAGCATGGGGCTTGTAAACACTGTTAGCGCTGATAAGCCCCTTCCTGTCGCAGGATGACGATTTGCGCTCGCACATGGGAGTTTTATATGAATTATAATATTTCTTATTCGCACTCAAACAAAAAACATTATCATTTACTTACAAGAGCGTCGGTGGCTCACTGGTGTGGACTGTTGCCTTCTCGAGGGTGTAGGGACAAATCTCGCCACGTACCAATGTTTTCGAATTTTCTAAATTATATATATTTGTCGCAGCCATCTGGTTAAATAAGCCATCTCATTGAACGCCTACGCCGTTCGTTAAACGCCGGTATCCAACTGTATGCCCTAGGCCGATAGTGGTTTTAACTAGAATCCATCAACGTTTTACAACTTGGCGTATTGAAAGTTCGGTCTTTCGAAATTACTGATCAAGGGTTAGCCAAGTGATTCAAATTTAGTTCTGCTCTTCTCCACTGCAGCGATAGAAGTCATCATAAATATGGCGCCAGCAGAGTAAACAGTGAATGTTATGATTATCTCTGGCTTTAGTGCAATAATAATTAAAATTAAAAATAAGTAATATAATATCAACAAATTATTAAACACGAAAGCGTCATATAAAACTAACATAATGACTACACAAAGTTGAGCCATCTGGTTAAACGTTGCGGTCAACGATATGGTTACTTGTTCTTGAGCCTATTTATTTTAGTAAGTAGAATATCTTCGTTATGTATGAAGTCCTAGTACTTTCTAGTTCCAACCGTGACGTCAACAAAATGGGTCATTGAATAATTATTTATCGTTTTTTGTTCCGCTATTTTTATTGTACTGGACTTTATTAAGATGAGCGAGTTGACAATAAGTAAATTGAAAAATGCCAACTTGCTCGCGAGCGAGTTGACGAACAAGTCGTTAATGTTTACTAATGTTTGGATGGACATTTGCGGCAAGATGGGTCGGCGCACCCTCCCATCTATCAAGATAAACATCAGCCAATAGATTGCTTATCGCCCAAGTGTTCAGTTACTTTGTAGTTTTACCTTTGACTGGTTTTTTTGTTGAAATTAACAGTTAAATGTTACTGAAACTAAGTCTCGTATTCGAGAACGAGACTCAAGCATTGATTGGTCTTTACTTAAATTGTGCTAGAAACGGATGTCGCTATTATAGCTCTATCTTTTTTTAACTCAATTTAAGTAAATGCTTGAGTCTCGTTCTCGAATACGGGCCTAAAACTCGTAATATATTGTCTCAACTTTGAAGGTAAAAAGGGTAAACCATAACAATAACCTGACTATCGTGTTGAGATTAGCCTTTGGCTTAAAAATACGTATTAAAATTAAGTTTTCATATCTTTTAGACTCTATTTAATCCGTAAAGTTTATTTATATATTAAAACTAAAAATAATTTTAACAAAAAATACAGACTTCACGCTAAAAAGCCAAAAATAAACTCTTATATTATTTTGAAGTCGGTTAAAAAAAGGTGAGTAATATTTTTAAAGTTACACCTTATCTACAGCAGAAATGTATTTTTGTTATCATCGTGATAATGTTGATATTTTAAATAACTCGACATCACTTTAATGTTGAAATAATTAAGTCTTAGAAACATAAGGTTTCCCTTGGCCTGCAATTTTTATCACGTATGTACGAACAAATAAGGTGTTCTCCGCTGTACGCTTTATATATAAGCAATTTATACTAGTATATTTTAACGACTACCGCCCTCATATAATTGTCGGGACCAACGGCCTAACCAGCCTTCTGAAGCACGAAAAAAGCTTGAGATAGTATTTTTGGATAGTGAAAATAAGAAGTGTTTATTCAGTTTAGGTCCTTACAGAACACTTATGAATGTCAAATGAAGCTACTGGTTCGGACGGTAGTTTTCCACTGAGAAGAATCCAGCAAGAAACTCAGTAGTTACTCGTTTCAAAAATTTGATTCGCTAATCTCAGAATCATAGAGCTCGTTTGCATGAATGAAGTTAGCAACCGACATGCCAGTCCCTAATGTCGCCCTTTCTTAATTTGTTTACCTTAAATCACCAGTCACAGTCCACAGCTGAACTCAGGGCTTTCTCATGGATAGTAAAAGGTGTTGCTATAATCTCCACGTTTAACGGAGGATAAATTATAAATATTAACTGACATTCACAAAGCGCCATCTAGTCCCACCAAACTAAGCATTTAGCCTGTAATATGAAACAACGGATAAACATACTTATATTCATTATTTTGTAAGTACATACATAGAAAACACCCAGACCAATACAACATAATGCACACAAATGTTTGTACTGCCCGGGGATCAAACCCGAAACTTTTGGTGTAAGAGCCATTATCTCAACCAATCATACCCCATGGGTCGTCAAATTTAGCCTGTAATATGAAACAACGGATAAACATAGGTATTTAATTTTTTTTATAAATACATGCATATTTTACATAGAAAACACCCACACCAATACAAACAGAACAGAGATGTTCATGCACACCAATGTTTGTACTGCCCGGGGATCGAACCCGGAACCCTTGGTGTAAGAGCCGACATCGCAACCAATCAAACCACATGGGTCGTAGAAGGATATTACACATGTAAAACAAAACGCGATGTTGGTACTTGTCACTTAATAATGGTATTTCTCGGTCCTACAAATGTACATAGAATAGGTTAGTTAAAGCAAGGCCACCCACCGCCCAGTTTAGAAATCTGGAGCGGACAACTTAATGCTACAAACCGTAGATATAGAGCGAAAGGAATGAGCTTGTAGCATACTATAAAATGGTGGCATAGTACCGGCAAGTACAGACAAATGACGACCCATTTGGTGTTGCGGTTGAGACGTCGGCTGCAACACCAAGGGTTCCGGGCTCGATCCCCGGGCAGTACAACCATTTGTGTGCATGAACATGTCTGTTTGTATTGGTCTGGGTGTTTTCTATGTATAATATGTATGTATTTACAAAAAAAATGTATTAGTATGTTTATCCATTGTTTAGTACCCATAATACAGGCTTCGCGCTTGGGGCTAGATGGCGCTGTGTGAATGTCAGTGGATATATTTTTTTAAAATACCAATAGCAAAAAAAAGAATATTATTGTTTAACATAACCCGTCCTAGACACTACTCGCAAAGTTGCCCGAGGTTTGACGAATACGACAGTGTAGAGGCACCTCGGCATACTTCGTCCGACTTTACCTCGCCCCGAAAGTCAAAGTAAAAAATCAATTTATTCAAATTATACTCACTAAAAGCTTATGAACGTCATAATTTTACCGTTACGTTACCTAGCATAGTAAACACAAACCAAATATGTGAACATTATATCAAGTAAGTAATAATTACACAACACTATTTGTTTTTACTTGTCCCATCCAGTTAATTATTAACAGACAAAATGGGTTCTAACAACTGATAAACAAAATGTAGGAGTGACACGCAACAAATGAGAACCAGGACATCTGGTGCAATACGAAGGATAGTACGAGTAAGTTAATTAACCTAAATAGAAAGCAGTAAAAAACGCTTTTTATACCTTTAAAACTAACAATTCCAACACTTGCTCACCGAATAGTAAAAAAAGACAAAATCAGCGCAAAGTATCCGAAAGTACAAATTAACGCTGAAAAAACGAAACAAAAAAATGTACTACTTAGCAAACTCGATATAATTTCCAAATTGAAAATATTGTTTAAGTTGAAACATAAAATCGGATATAACAATGTCATATAAACAGTAATCTGAAATTTATTATAAGGTTAACTTTCACTAATTTGTTGACCTAGAGTTATTTTTTTGTTAGCAAGGTTAGCAACTTAGACTTTTTTTCTACACTAACTAATATAAAATACCTATGTGTAAGATTGACGACCCATTTGGTGTAATGGTATTTACAAAAAAAGTATATAAGTATGTGAAACCCTTGTAACAGAACCCATATAACAGGCTAATGCTTAGTTTGGGGCTAGATGGCATGTTTTTTTTTTATAAAAAAAGATAAACTTTAATTTAATTCAATATTTGCTAATTTGACACATTAGAGGAAACTTCGGGTAACTAACATTCAAGGATGAAGATTTGTTCGGCTGGCTCGATTTTGACGGGACTTTTGTAACCGATATAGCCGATCCAGTCCTTTGCCTCTGCTAGTGATATCCGAGCGTATTAGTTACATAGCTGGCATATCGAGTGTTTATTAAGAGAGCATCCGTTCTCAGCTGATTGTTCCGTATCAAATTCATTTCCAATAATTTTCTTATGGCACCCGAGGGAAGAGAAGTGGTGACAATGATGGGTATACGACACCTATATCGGGCACAACGCTATCGTTTCGACGATACGTTTTTATAATTTTTGTCAGCTTTTTATTTGTTAGTGTTCTTTGCGAGATAGTATAAATTCTGTTATATTATCTGCCGTTACCACACGAATTACTTTTAAATTCTACCCATCGCGTCAGTTTGGCAGAATTTCGATTCAAAATCACGTCGCTGGCTACATGTCATAATAACAAAGTAGTGTGCTCGTGCTTTTGATTTTGTACCTCTGAATTGTACACTTTCTTGACGCGTTAATGTCAAAATAAAATAATTTTACCTTCTAAATTTAACAACAACTACACGTATGTGTCATGCGGCTCGGATTTTTGGTTGACGTTGCTTCATGATTGTGCACCTAGTTAGTTTATTGTTTCATCATCATCAGCTCATTAAACGTCCCCACGAGGGGCACGAGCCTACCGTATACGGTGATTAGGCCTTAGTCGTCCACGCGGGCCAGTGCGGATTGGACGACTTCACATACAACCTTCGAATCTCTTCGCGAGGCGTGCATGAAGGTTTCCTCACGATGTTTCCTTCACCGTAAGAGCGTCGGATAACGTACATATATTTTCGAAATTCGAAAATACATTGGTACGTGTCGGGATTTGAACTCAGCCCTCCCGGTAGGAAGGCGACAGTCCACACCACTGAGCCACCGACGCTCTCATTAACGCTCACCGACGCTCGTTATTGTTTATTTAGTATAAAATGCATACAGCCCTAAATGTTCCCTTCATATCGAGTTTTGATACTAAGCAAGTAGGAACGGCGAATAAAATTAGGGCTACGCACACCTTGAATTTACACGGCCCGACCGCTTAACGCGACACCTCTAAGCAATACAAATAAGGTTTCATTTTCCTTGACTGTCTCACATGGCATATTTCGATTGGACCAAACTCCGAACGCTCTGATGGATACCCGTTTTTTTTCCCATAAAGGTGGCAACCCTGCTTCTAACAGATTTGCCTAATGCACTGGATACCGACGTGCGGGTATTGTGACGCACACCAATCATTGTATGTCATGCTCGATGAAGCGTTGACTTGTTTACATTACCTTAGGAACCTGCAATACTTGTTTATCTAATGTACTGTGGGAATTCTCCGAAAGAAACTTGTGCTCGGAATATCTACACACTACCTATCACAAACAGAACGTATATATCGCAAACATATATATATTTTCAGTACGTATGTACATAATACATTTGCGAGCGACTTCGTCCGCTCTGGCTAAACGCTCACTTTAACCCGCTAAGTACTTCGTTTATACACGGAGTTAAATCTGCGATATCTCAGAAGATATTCATTTAAATTTAATGATGTACAGAGCAATTTTGTTTAAAATGAAATTTAAAATGTTTATGCACACATGTATGTACTGAACGGGGATCGAACCCAGATCCATTGGTGTATCAGAAGTCGTCTTAATCAATACACCACATCGGTCATCAATATTAGGTACATATGAAGGCCCTCAAACTGAAGTGCGGCCATGACCGCGCCCTTGGGCCACAGGAAGCCATTATCGGTCTGAAAGCCACTCCGTTGTTATCAATAATATTCTGTATATATAAAGGTAGATACGCCATCCGTGCTTAAAAAACGAACAGCCAAAGAGAATACAGTTTGTAAGCTTTTGTTTAGGTAAATGTACGCTCATTCGAAATATGTGTATGTGTGCTGTCACTGCATTCGGAACACTTTTTTCGATTGTTTTGTGAGCATATCACGAATGTATACTTTTTACATCATTGGTTGTTATCACATAAACAATTTAAAATAAACGTCACCAATAAAGCAGTATTGTTTTTATTTATTTATTAGGTTCAACATAACATCAGCCTTACATTAAGAATATTAAATTGCAATACACCATATGATCTAAATGTTAAGTTTCTTAAAGGTAAACACAACATTCTTATTTTAAAGAGCTTCTTTTGAAATATATAATGGTTAAATGTGCTACTTAAAACTACTAATAATATTTTTTCGGAACAACGGCATTGAGTCGTAATGAATATCAGTGTTGATAAGGCATTATGTCAAGTGATTCTTAACCTGTTCACCGCCACAAATCCAGACACAATGGAAATCTATTGTTTGTGACGCTTTAAGTCGTCTATGGAGGTCAAGGGGTTAAATGTCTTACGGCCTCTGAAGCACGGGTTTATCTTTCATTTCTGATAATCAGGTGATTCGGCCTGCAATGTCCTAACCAAACTGGAAAGTCTACCCGTGGAATTTGAACCTATGACCACCGGATCAAGCGATCTAAACTACAATCTGCCCACTAGACCCCTAGTTTCTTTGCCTATACATTTATAGGTACATACTAATAATATATGAGGGTCGATGGCTCATTGTTGGACTGTTGCTTTCCGATCTGGAGGGTGCAGGTTTAAATCCCGCCACGTACCAATGTTTTTTCGAATTTCCGAAATTTGGTATATGTTTTATCAAACGCTCTTACGGCGAAGAAAAACATCGAGGAAACATGCGCACGCCTACATAGAAATTCAAAGGTGGATTAAGTCGGCCAATCCGCATTGGGCCCGCGTGGACGACTAAGACCTATACACCCTTTACGAGTAGGCTCGTGCCCCTCGGTGGGGACGTATAATGAGCTGATGACGATGAATAATATACCATTAATGAGAAATAACCACGCTTATTATTAGTAACGTTCCGTGCAGTCTACAATTACTATGTGAGAAATCCACAATTCCATATTCATGAGCGAACCGTATACGGCATTATTCATCCGTTTTTTTGTTGAAAACGGTTTTTTTTCCAGTGGCGTTATTGTTTAACGAATATTTCACATACTGTGTGCAGTGAAAAATATGGTTTGAAAAGTGAGTTTACAATTACATTAATCACCTATTAACGGTATTATTGCGTGAATAACAAACGTTAATTTTAGTCTGGAAGAAACTTGGCTTCTCTTTGGTAGATTCTTCTACATCCGTGATTCCAGTGCATTTACTAAATTATGTCGTATCGGTGTGCAAGTGTTTTTGTATGTGTTTCAATCATATGTAGAGATAGGTACTTCTTCGGGCTTGGGCCGACATTGAATAATAGATTTAGAACTCCGAAGTTGATAAATCATTGATTAGAATTTTTAGATATGTTTAGATTTTTTTTAAGGATTTAGTGACTTTTTCAGAACTCCTTATGACCATCTAAGTTAGTTATATAAGGCAAAGACCATAGAGTTTACTGACCACTAGCCCGTTGGAACTGCACAGCGGCCCGTTGGCATTCAGTACGAGCCGCAGTAGCCAAGTTAACCGCGTCGTGGTAAGGCCGAGACTTGTCCACGCACGAGCCTAGACGCTTGGTCAGCGCCTGCAGCCGACGCGACGTCTCGTTCAGAAGCAAGTGGAAAGTCTTCATCGAATCCTGGAATGGATGAGTTGCGTTAGAAGGATCAATATGACCGACGAAAATTTGGTTTTACTTATGAATTTGGTGTTTACTCATTTATTTATTCAAACAAACATAGCGTCGGTGGTTCATTGTTGTGGACTGTTGCCCTTCGATCTGGAGGGTGTAGGTTCAAATCCCGCTACGAGATATCTTTTCGGAATTATATATACATTTATCCGACGCTCTTACGGTGAAGGAAGGTCGGCCAATCAACACTTTTAGTAAGTGGAAGACAACTAGACACGGTACTGAGTCTAGGTAGGTACATACCACTGACGTGTCAGATATCGCCCCGTGGAATACAAGTGTTTTGCACTTCTGTGTTGCAGGATGAGGGCACTGTAGTTAGTAAAATTACCGGGTAAAAAAGGCTTAACATCTGTTGTCTTAGGTGTCGGGCGCAGTGCGGCATTGATGGAGAATAAAAACTGTTTATCAGTTGTTGGTCTCAATCAATGCCGCTCTGTCATGGTCAGACGTATCACTTAGCATCAGGTGAGAGTCCTGACCATCCTGTACACAATGTTGTATAAATAAATGAATGTTCGTAATGTTTAAGATACACGAGCAAATTTACTCCTATAGTATGATTAATCACTAATGAGGGGCGTAGCTCGTTACATACACAATATTTACTTTATATACACACATACAATTGATAAGAAATAAATTGTCAAAACCGACCGAAGAAATAAATTGTTAAAAAATGATCTTTGAGTTATATTTCGGATTGACTTTGTACTTTTCGGAAAAATATTTTGAAATGATTTCGTACCTCCGGGGGCACGTTAAGTATTCGGCACCGACTATGAATGATATTCGATATATAGCATCCAAAAATAAGTATTGGCTATACGAAAAGACCTGTGCCCTGATAAAGCCAGGCAATAACATCCCACTGCAGGGAAAGATTGGCCCGTAACTAACCAATCGAGTATAGGTAATGCTGATTTGATGAGAAAAAATAATGATGTAAAAAGTATAGATTCGTGATATGCTCACAAAACAATCGAAAGTGTTCCGAATGTAGCGACAGCACACATACACATATTTCGAATGAGCGTACATTTACCTAAACAAAGAGCCTACAAACTGTATTCCCTTTGGCGGTTCGTTTTTGAGGCTCGTGTGGCGTTTCTACCATTATATATACAGAATATCATTAAGAAAAAGATTAGTCTGTACTTATTCACAACTTTTTTGACATCCTCAATTACGTGGTCTAGAGAAGGATCTAGGAGGGATTTGCAATCAAACACAAGTATGAACTTGCATTGAAATTCAACTAGATTTTTAGGTATTACTATTGATGCTAAACTGCACTGGGGACCGCATATTGAAGCACTGGCCGGTAGACTTAGCTCGGCAGCTTATGCTGTTAGGAAAATAAGGCTCTTGACTGATGTCGAAACAGCGAGATTGGTATATTTTAGTTATTTTCATAGTATAATGTCATATGGTATATTATTGTGGGGCGCAGCTGCTGACATACATAACATTTTTGTACTACAGAAAAGAGCTGTCCGTGCCATTTACAATCTTAGATCACGGGATTCTTGGAAGGAGCTTTTTAAAGAAATAAATGTATTGACAGTCGCATCGCAATATATTTTTGATAATATAATGTACGTACGTAAGAATATCCACACTTTTGAAAAAAACAGTGATCATCATAACTTTAACACTAGGAAAAAAACAAACTTGCTGTTCCGAATCTTCGTCTTCACAAAGTAGGGAAATCTTTTGTCGGAAATTTTATAAAGTATTTTATTAAAGTGCCACAAAATATTGTTGATTTGCCCTTGCATAAGTTTAAAACTTTAATTAAAACTACCTTGTTGAAAAAAGGATATTACACAGTAGATGAATATTTAGCAGACAAAATTTTGTGGTGTTAGTCTGCCTGCAATGTGTTCCAGGAGCAGACGCATATAATTGAAAAGAGTAACCCACGAGTTTCTTGCCGGGATCTTCTCGTTGGATGACAGCATTCCAAACCGGTGGTAGTCATTAGATTTAATTAAAAAAATATAATATATATACTGTTTTGATGATTCAAAGTATCTGTAAAGATTTTTTTGAATAAAGCATTTTTCAATTTCAATTTCAAATTTCAATTGATTTCGATAATAGGTATACTAAATGACATAACGTTACACAACAGTTTCTAATCATCCGCTTGGTTTGCGCCCAATTAAAAGCGGTCGTGTACAATTGACCTAATGGTGCAGCCAATGTTTCCTACGATTGCAGCCGGGCCCAACAGCTTACGTCCACAGAAGCACCGAATCACCATTCATACCAGACATTCAGGTGATTTAGCCTGCATTATCCAAACATAACGTCGGTGGCTCAATGATGAGGACTGTCGAGGTTCAAATCCCGCTACGTACCAATGTGTTTCCGAAATTATATATACGTTATCCGACGCTCTTACGGTGAAGGAAAACATCGTGAGGAAACCTTCACGCACGCCTGCGAAGAGATTCAAAGGTTGTGTGTGAAGTCGTCCAACCCGCACTGAGCACGCGTGGACGACTAAGGCCTAATCACCCTATACGGGTAGGTTCTTGCCCCTTGGTGGGGACATTTAATGAGCTGGTGATGATGATGATCCTAACATAATATGACTTTGACTATGCGGTCTACCCACGGAGTACGAACCGCCGATCTAAAACCAACGCACGCGCATTAGACCACGGAGGTAACGCTAACCCAATGCGTATTGGGCCCGCAAGGTGAGTTATGGCCAAAACTCCCCATCTAGCTTTCCTGCTATCATCATTTAGACAACCTATCTTTGGGAGGACCTGGTTGCCGGAGGACCTTTTGGGCTGATGATGATTTGTTTAAGTTGATAGGGTATGGAGACCGTGTATTGATAAGCGAAGAACTTCCTAGTGAAAGATCGGCTGGTACATGCTAGTTGTGGAAAAAGGGGCACTAGGAAATCTGGCACAAAATAGGAGGGATTTTTTTAATGTACGAATATCCATGTTTTTTAATTTAAATATCCATGCCTTTAAAACTGCATATACTTTGGCCTGCTCCGAGGAAACTATATACGTTGTACAGGTCACATTTAGTAGCGTATGAGGTATGTAGCAATTTACTCGCCGGTTGCAGTTAACTACCTTGCATAATGCACTTGCTTATACAAGGTGTACCTATACCCATTATGGTTGTATTTTTGTAATAATTTCTTTATATGTATAAACTTATATCGACTAATTCAACATAATGACCAAAATTAATGTTAAAATTTTTCAAGTTTTTTTTTTATTTAGAAAATAATTAAAATCGTTCTAGACAAAAAAAAATTGATAAAGTAATATAATAGTGTGATGAATAAAATATATTCAAAATTGAATACTTAAGTATCAGTTCTCTACATAATCTCAAGGCTGTTGAACACACCGGAAGCGTCACTGATGCGTTGCAAGCCTCAGGGAAAGAATACGCTATATTATTGAACTCTCAAAATGCTAAACTGATTATTTCAGTAAGTTTGAGTTTTTGACTATTATTCATGCCAGTCATTTAAAGCATTCTTATGATTGGTATTAGGTCCCAAATTGAATAAAGACAATTTGATTTTTGGTGTATATAGTAGATGTAAAAGATTTCCTGCTGGATTCTTCTCAGTGGACAACTACAGTCCGAACCAATGGCTGCTTCATTTGACATTTATAAGGGTGCTTTTTTATAATCCCAAATTGAATAAAGACAATTTGATTTTCATAAGTTTAAAAATATGTTTATGCTCAATTCGACATCGAAGTCTTGTATTTATTCTCTGGGACACGAAATCCTTCCAAGTTCCAAAAACGTGTACACCCTGTTGGTGCAACGTATAACACAGGTTCATAAACTGGTTACAGCACGTAACAGGATTTCTTTCATCTCGTTACGCAACAGCTGGCGTGCACTCTTAAGGGCTTTTGTTGTGTACAATGCATACAACTCGCTGGAATATACCTACAATCGCTGTTGAAACATTAATTTGTTCGCGTCTTTCAACCCAAATTTTGTTTTTTGGTAATCTGATTTTTGTGAGGTGGTGTGACCAAAACCCTTTTTTATGTTACCAAGTGAACAGGACGGTCTGGACGCTCACCTGATGGTAAGCGATACGCCTAACCATGAGATAGCTGGATTGAAGGAGACCAACAACTGATAGAAAGTTGTTATTCTTCATCAATGCCGCACTGCGCCCGTCACCCGGGACATCAGATGTTAGGTTTCTTACATCTTCAGCTCATAACGTCCCCACCGAGGCGCACGAGCCTACCCGTATAGGGTGATTAGGCCTTAGTCGTCCACGAGAGCCCAGTGCGAATTGAACGACTTCACACACAACCTTCGAATCTCTTCGCAGGGTTGCATGAAGGTTTCCTCACGATGTTTTCCTTCACTGTAAGAGCGTCGGATAACGTACATATATTTACATGTCGGGATTTGAACCTCAGTCCTCCCGGTAGGAAGGCGGCAGTCCACACCATTGAGCCACCGACGCTCTTTTAGGTTAGGTTAGGTTTCTTACACCCAGTAATTTTACTAGCTACAGTGCCCTTGTCAAGTACAAGTGCATAACACTGGTATTTCACGGGACTATAACTTTCTACGTAGACGACTCAGTACCGAGTCTACTACCATGTCTATAATTATTGGCAAATTAAATGTTCAACAATGGAGTTATTGTATAACCTACGATAAGTTTAGGATGGGGTAAGAGAACAATCTGCTTAAACGCAATGGCCTGGTGTGATGTGGTGTATCCAAAACACCAGTCATTGGGAAAACCTTAGTCCTTACCTTAGTTAGTAACCTTAGTAATTAAGAAAAATGTAGGATAGAGTAAGAGAAATTCAGCGATAAGCGGAATAATAATTGCGGATTAGCATTTTTTTTCCTTTCATAGTTTGTAATGTTGTTGGCTGCAGATGTCCTTAGAAAAGTCACCGGTTTGCCATATCAACTTTTTTTACAGCTTCAGGTAAATAACGAGGACATTTAGCCATAAATGCTGACCAAGCGGGAAAATCGGAAAATGATATCAATTGAGCAATTTTACAAATCGAAATTAATCATGACATCTACAACTTATATAAAAATCTTATGCATCTGTAACCTCCCATATAACACCGGCAACCCTAACTACAGTCAAAGATGAGGAAATGGCCTATAGGTAGGTACGATTGGAAATGGTTCAATTTTCCGGTAACTCAACAGGGGTCAAATACCAGATGGAAAAGTTCAGTCACGCGTTGCAAACCATCAGTATCACGGCCAGCGAAACTGATGTTAGATCGATCTTTACTGTGCTAATGTTCCAATAACTTTTACTCATTCCGCAATTAGACAAGTCTCCGCTTTCACTTCAATTCTTATTGATCAAAGAAAACTATGATAGAATGGAATTGGATATACTGGAATAGAGAAAAAAGTATTTCTTTTCCTCAGATCTAACTCAATTATAGTGGCGTACTCGTAAGGTTTCTTGGACGACCGGAATAAGGCGGTTTTCTTAATGGTCGGTTATGATATAATATAAATTGATTACCGATGTTTCTTGTTCTTTTCTATTTGTTTTTGTTTCTTACTTCTACAATTTTCTAGAATTCCTGTGTCTTATTTGTTGGTAATGTTTTTATTATTTCAAATACTTTTTATTTCTAATATGTATTTAGTCATCACTTAGTCCTAATAGAAATTATTATAGGATTGATTGTATAGTAAATAAACATAAAGGTTAGCTAGTTTTAAGAAAATGTACATATTATGTGTACCAGATTGCACGTCGAATACTAATTTCTTTTAGTCCCTTCATTGCGGGGTTCTAAATTTTGATATTTTTTTTCTAATCAATAACCCTTATAGGAACAAATACTGGTATTGAGTCTACATACTAATAACTTTTCCTATTCCTTTAAAAAACATGAATTATAATGCCTCAGAATTGAAAAAAAAGTACGATTCCAAATAAAATAGAAAATAGAAAATAGAATAGAAAGCAAACAGAGCAATCATACATATTTAACAACCCCACACAGCTACCGACCTTGATTTTAATGCCAGTCACAAAACAACAAACATCAACAACTCATCAGTACTCACATGTAACCATACAACAATAAAGCGATACTATTTTTATCTAATACGAAACGAAACGCCCCGTACAAAATAATACGCAGTATGTACTAATCGATAAGTAAATAATATATGAACCGGCCTGTTATGTATTCCACGCAATGGCCAGTACCATTCTTAAAATAGAATGCCGAAGGATTCTTTAAAAAATAAGTTAACGGACGCTTTTCTATGGTTTTATTTTATTAATAATGCCCTCATTACTTGGTCATGACTTTTCTTTTTTAATCTATGGAACTGTTCTTTCCACACTTATGAACTTTTAGCTCTCATCGTCATCATCAGCTCATTAAACGTCCCCACCGAGGGGCACGAGCCTACCCGTATAGGGTGATTAGGCCTTAGTCGTCCACGCGGGCCCAGTGCGGATTGGACGACTTCACACACAACCTTCGAATCTCTTCGCAGGCGTGCATGAAGGTTTCCTCACGATGTTTTCCTTCACCGTAAGAGCGTCGGATAACGTACATATATTTTTCGAAAATTCGAAAATACATTGGTACGTGTCGGGATTTGAACCTCAGCCCTCCCGGTAGGAAGGCGACAGTCCACACCACTGAGCCACCGACGCTCTACCAAACTAAAAACGCACTGCATTCTTACCCCTTTCGCTCTTCAACCTGACCCAGTCTACTGCTATATATAAGTGGGTTATCTCATTAAGCCAGATATCCCAGTTTATGTTTGTACACCCCTGAGTTTGGCTAACAGTGGAAGACTATAGGCCGATAGACATCACATTTAAAAACTTCATTAATCAAAAACTGTTTTTTCAACCATTATTACATCTTCTACCGGGTTTTATTTAATTCAATGTCAACATACGATTTATGATTAAACAGTATCGTATCTGTTCGCTGTTTTACTGTTATAAAACTTAAGTTGATAAATTCCGAATCAAATCACTCTTAATATAGTAATAACTAATGGGTGTGTCGATTATTTTACTAATTTCTAGTTATTTCTCGATATCCCTATTTTTATATAACCACCGCATTTTTGTCTTTATTGTAAATTTACAATACATTGATAGTTTTCTTACGTTTTTTTAGTCTAGATTTCAATCAACCAGACAGCCAGCCAGCAGAGTTAATGGTTAATGTAACAATGCTGGTGGAGGCTGGATAAGGAAAGCGGAGGACCTCGTCCATTTTATAGGTCTCCCCTCTTCCCCATTTTGCGCCAGATGGGATATCTGGCGCACAATGGGGGAGACCTATGTCCAGCAGTGGACTGCGATAGGTTGAATAGTAACAAAACACCCGCGACGTCTGGCATCCCCGGTTGAGATTAGGTCCCCTGCAAACGACCTTATTTGTATATTATCTACAATAATTATATTTACTATCTGTTTTCATTTTATAGCTCACTCCACTGCTCTTTGAATGATTTTGAAATTGTGCCTCAATCCAATTTACTGACTAGTTGATCGATTACTTTTTTAAATCTTTAAGTTTTACATGAAAACATTAAAAGGATTGATACCAATAATTATCAAGAGAACCATGGTACTGTAAAAAAACAAGCAATCATGATGCCGAGAGTAGCCGGTTCATGT
Organism: Leucinodes orbonalis; assembly: GCA_019425675.1. NCBI lineage: Eukaryota > Metazoa > Arthropoda > Insecta > Lepidoptera > Crambidae > Leucinodes > Leucinodes orbonalis. The sequence continues at coordinate 7,202 of PQWD01013729.1, read as the reverse complement.
CCCTAACGGTCCTTCCTAACGGATAAACGTTGTGTGACAAGCATACATACATGTTAATATTGGAATTTATGTTCACCCGCTCTTATTCGTCTATAGCCAATGATGTATAAAGTATGGATTCGTGATATGCTCACAAAACAATCGAAAAAAGTGTTCCGAATGCAGTGACAGCACACATACACATATTTCGAATTTCGAACATATTTACCTAAAAAAAAAGAGTACAAACTGTACTCTCTTCGGCGGTTTGTTATTGAGGCACGGGTGGCGTATCTACCTTTATTTATACAGAATATCATTGTCTATAGTTATATAAATCCGTGGCCTAGTGATCTGAGCGTCGAGTATAGATGAAGCGAGCAATATGCAAATATATGCAAATAAGCATATATGCAAATAAGCAGTGAATACCATTCCAGACAACTCGGAATATCGCGAGCATATTAATTGATTCCCACTTATTCGCCCGTTTTTCTCTACAGATTTGAATCCATAGGCGATCTGCTGTCCATAGCATTCAATTTGACAAATATATAAATTATTTATTGTTTTTGCGATTAGTGTCACTCACTTTGCATACCCTATTCGTATATCAGTGCACGCCACTGCACTGGGAGACTGTACAGTACGTCACGGTCAGACGACGGTTGTATTTTTTAGTTATGAAGTACATTTTGTTATCGAGTCACAGCTATCTCGTCTTAATTAAGTTGTCAGGGTTGTCACTTACTACGATTTGCAGCGCAATGAGGGCTACCACGAGTGAATTTGCCACTAGGAGGCGCTAGTGTCGCGTGAGGTCCTAAAACATTCAATTTACATAGGTTTCATCGGTATTCGTGATAAAAACTATTTCTTTTAAAATTTTCATGTTAAAAAGTGATCTCCTTCATGAAATTATTGCAAATATGGATTATTTGGCGATAAAGTTGATAGATTTAAAATCGTAATTATGAAAAGTAGCGCTGTTTAATGGGAAAATTATGTAAAATAGCTTATTATTGGGCTCTGGCAGAATACCAGCGCTGCCGTGTCTGTCCACTTCTGTTTAATATTATATAACCGCACAGACAGCATAAGCTGAGACAGGGCCCTTTTGACCACAAAATTTTAATTTATGTTATATGTTCTTTTTTTTTTATTTCTCTTTTTTATTTTGTTGTATTGTCCTTGTTATGTCATTGTACAATTTTGTGGTGAAATAAATGTTTTTTCTTTCTTTCTTCTTCTTTCTTTCTATTTCAGAAGTTATTATACAAGAATAACTGCTTTTTAGTACCTACACATACATGATACCTGTCATTCCTAGACAATATTCAAGTTAGTAGTTTCAACTAACTAACGACCTCTAGACCTTACTCTACAGTGGCGCCACCTGGTGAGCAAGAAAACGGTAGTCTCCATTGAAATCATGTTTGCGTAAACTTATGTATTGTGTACCCAGCATAAATAAGATATATATCCGATATTTCCTTAGACGATCATCATCATCAGCTCATTAAACGTCCCCACCGAAGGGCACGAGCCTACCCGTATAGGATGATTAGGCCTCAGTCGTCCACGCGGGCCCAGTGAGGATTGGACGACTTCACACACAACCTTCGAATCTCTTCGCAGGCGTGCATGAAGGTTTCCTCACGATGTTTTCCTTCACCGTAAGAGCGTCGGATAACGTACATATATTTTTCGAAAATTCGAAAATACATTGGTACGTGTCGGGATTTGAACCTCAGCCCTCCCGGTAGGAAGGCGACAGTCCACACCACTGAGCCACCGACGCTCCTTAGACGATATCTCGGGATATTATCATTAATGTAGGTATATTTGTTCCCCGATCATTACAACCTGGCCGTCTTCAAGGCAAGAGTGAATAGGCTATTCCTAGGCAGGCATGATCCATCTTCGGCCCCATCATCACTTACTACTTACTACTTACTTAGGTGAGATGGCGGCCAAATGTCTGCATATAAAGGATAAAAAAAAATTTTTTTTGGTTATGGGAGATTTCGAAGTTAAATACTATCCGGAGTCTTTCCATGCTTCGGATGCTTTAATAGAGAATAAACTTATTAGATGCACAATCAAGAAGAAATATCAACCAATGTCCGAGCCGTTTTACACATACGTTGACGTATTGTTATATTTACGACATAAAATTATTCATTATAATTTTGACCTTAACGCGACATTAACAGGGTACAAAATCAAAAGCACGAGCATACTACTTAGTCATTAAGACATGTAGCGAGCGACGTGATTGTAAATAAAAATTTTGCCCAACTGACACGAAGAACAAAATTTTGCCGGGGACACTTTTTTATAAAGATAAAGATAAGAAATAATTTATTGCACGTAAAAAAACATACAACAACAGATAACAGAAAAAAAACAAGTAAACATGGGCGGCCTTATTGCTTAGGTAGCAATTTCTTCCAGGCAACCTTTAGATGAAAGAACAATGCGTAACGGTCAGCGGGCTAGTGCAAAACAAGTATAATCGTTATTCTAAATAACTACAAAATTATAACAAATTACACATAAATAATTAAAGAATAAACGAATAAATAGTATATAATAAACTAATACATTAACTAACTAATGGAAGATAGGATAAAACAAACTACAATCAGAATTATATGAAAGGAATAACAGATACAGTACCTACAGCACAGGAATAAAAGTGAAAGAAAGTAAAGATCACAAAGAGATTTTTTGTTCCAAGTAATGTTTAAGTAGTGAGATTGTACGACTATATTTTATTGTTTATCTAAGTTCGGAAGGCACAGAATACGTCGGTGCTGGCTACTGCAGCGCCCTCTACAAACCACAAGAAGCTCTCGGAGTGGGTTAGGGCTTAATCTCCACATAGCAATACTTCGTGGGAATATCTTGAAGTGACCGATGGCTTGTAATATGGCTAAACAACGGATAAACATATATATATATTTAATACATACATCATATTATCGTACATAGAAAACACCTAGAGCAATACAAACAGTTCATGCACACAAATATTTGTATTGCCCAGGAACCAAACCCGGAACCCTTAAAAATTAAAAATCATAAATAATCACTCACATCCAACTCGAGCTCCAGCTTGTTTATCTCGTCAGTGGCGGCGTTCAACTTCTCCAACTCCACCTGGAAAATTGGTAAAGTACTTCAGACAATCGCACGGCACTCGAACACTGCACTCCCGGGCGTATGCCAACAGCAAGCAACACGTAGGGACGGGAAACCACGGCGCGGTACCACTCATCACAGGGTTGCCAATCTAAGACTGCCACATGTTATGGTATATTCACTTGAACAATATTACTGGATAAACAATTTCGGACGTACGGTCCATCTGTTGACACTACGATAACTACATCAAGTCGAGATCAGTTTTGTTTTTTTATAAATGTTAAGACTTCTCACTGTCAAAAAATATCTAATAATTTCGATTTTTTATATGTCGCGATTAGATAAGACCATAACTGAAAATATCGTGTACGATCGAAACATTTGTGTGTACATAAAAATATATTGTTATATGTTATAGAATATGGCAACCCTGCAATGAGCGCGCGCACCACCACGCTTCAAGGAACATAGCTCGCGTACTATCTAACTGTACCAATATACGATTGTTTCCTGTCCCTACAGCGTTTTACGGACCTCGCTATTACAATGCTTGGTCTGCAAACCGCCAAAGCAACTACTTAGATACTAAAATATTTACTTACTTAATTTCAGTTTCATTCAATCTTTAAGGTCCAAGAGAAAAGCCCAATGAAAATGCTAAAATTACATTTTATTTCAAATTACCATTATTGTAATTAAATAGTACAGTATACATAATTAGAATTTTACATGCGATAAATTTTACAATACAAAAATATTTTTTATTTTAACGCGTCCAATTATATAATTTTGTTGTATTTGTCTAACATTATTGTGAATTTAATAAACTAAGGATTATAAAGCTTATTACAATATAATTTAGTTTGCAAAATTATTTATTTCTTTTAATGTTTATATTATTTTGTGAACATTATAATTATTTTGAAATAAATAAAAAAAATATTGGAATGGTTTGAAAGTATTTAAATATTGCTTATTTTATGAACACTTAACTTTTGGTAAAGTTTGTTTATAACAAATATACAAAAAGGTAGGAATTCAATAAATATTAGGCCATGTGGCTGTTAGTGGAAACATATTCTAATATACACATAATATTAAACATGAGATTACTAATGAGTAAAACATTGAAATAACAAGATTATTTACTGCAAAAGTAATATAAAAACAAACAAGTTTGAAAATAGAAAATATGCCAAAAAGTCAACTTAATGCTGTACCAACCAAGCACTCAAACACATGCTAAATGCTATACATTTAAACAAAATTAAATACTCATTTCAGAGATTCAACCAAAACTTAAATCTTACAAAATTAATTACATAAATTTGCCAACAGAAATGGGTCTTAGTATCTGACTAAGCTCTCCTAGCGATTGTGGCCTTATTTAAGTAGGTGAGGTAAATATTATTGTATTTTTTCTTAGGCCCATGAATACTAATAATAAAAAAATCTACACTAAAAATATGATTATAATCAGTGGAATACAAATATTTTTGTTGAAACATTTCTTTACGAGGGTAATAAACATACAATGACTATGTAGCCAATTGTGTCAAATTATTAGATAATGCAATATGCAAAACAAAAAATTATTCAAAAATTACTACTTTTTGGGCTATGTTTTCGGAGGTATAAAATAAAATCAACCAGTTTTTTTAAATCTTATAACACTAATCTAAATAAAATTTAAAAATATTATTGTATCATGTTTATTGTGATGCATTCATGCCAGTTGCTATTACAGAAAAAAAAATCTTTCTGTCATAAATAAATGATTATGACATTTTGAAATGAAATAATACAAATTTATATTTCAATAATATAAATGGCACATTTCTATTAAAATAAAAATTAAGTTACATTGTGAATGTGTCTTAATAATTAATTAAAACTGACAATTTATTAATGAAAATTAACATAAAAATTTTGTTATACTAATTTTATAATTAGATTTGTGGACAGGAAACAGCCCTATAAGGTACCAAAGATACATTTCGATGAGAAACATTGACTATTTTACAATTCTACAGATTGCATACACACCTTAAAATTAAAAATAAACAAAACATATCTTTCATAAGGTTTTGGACCGATCAGTGCATCTCACTATCACAAATATATTTGCCAGAAACAAAACGACGTTTAACCAGAGACAGACGATAACCACTGCCAATCAGCTCGAACTCTATGCCAGAAAGTGTGGCGCCCTCGCAGTTGAACTGTGCCGAGATGGTGGCCCGGCTGGAGGGGCCCTGCGCTAGTTCAAAGCGTGCCCGCAACGACCCGACACCCCGGTCCTCGGAATGCTGGGACAACTCCGTGAATCGCCATAGTGCCTGATCGTTATCCGAGTTCCATTGGTTCTGGGGCATAGCAATAACGTTTTTAACTGAACCATTCATGGGCACGCACACGGATACGTTCAGCAGAGGCGATGGCGGGCTCATTGCATGCAAATTGTACTTATAATCCACCTTCAAATCAGTATGGTCACGCTCGCACTTCCAATAAGACACCAATTGGAATGGGCATGACGCGGCCCCCGGTTTGGGTCTGATCTGATACTTCAGTATGTCCACATTGAAGTACTGCGCGGTAGGATTCTTTTCAGACTGTCTCTTCAATAAGGAAGTCAATGCTGGCATATTAAACTCTACAACCGTGGAGTCTCGCGTCGACATCATCGCATTTATCGATATAAGTTGCTTATTAGGTAATACATTGTCAAGCCTGTGGATGTTCTTCAATCTAAAACAGAGCTTCGCCGGATTGGGGTTATTTGCGAGTACTCCAACAATGCCCGTGGGGAACGACAGCATCATATCCCCTGACATTTTAACCTGACACCTTGTTTCCTCTGTACCTCGGAAATATGAATGTATGATCTCATGAAATGCAACCGCCAGAGGTATAGTGTCGGCCATGCCAATGGTCAGTGGGGACGGACCTCGTGATCCTGACGAACCGGCGGTTCGGAAGTCTCCCTCCGAACGCCGTGAAGGGGGGCGAGGAAGCGATATGGTGGATATCGTCGGCGTCGAGGTGCGAACAGCTTGAGTCATTTCGCCCACTTCTGAGAATAAGTCACCAACATCTGCCGACGACACAGGAGTGGGACTTTCAAGGAGGTGAGACTGATTGGCTTGCAAAGGAGCATATGGATTCGACACGATACCGTGTGGTGAAGTAGGATTGCTACCAGTTGGACTTTGAAAGAAATTTAAATCCAATAAATCACTACTAGCTTTACTAGTGTTTGCATTGGAACCACGTCTGGTAGTACCTATTTTGTACAGAGAAATGTTCTCTACAGTAGCTCTTAACTCATCAACACTAGCAGACATAGGACCCCCTCCATTACTGATTGGCTTTATTTCAACATGTATTTTTCGGTCCCTCTCTTCATCAGAATCAGAATCTGTTGATGAATATACACTACCTTTTTCATCTTTTGGTCTAATGCAAAAACCTTCTTCATCCACTTCTGGTGAATTCATCAAATCCTCTTTTGTGACAACCTCTTCCTCCTTCTCTTCTAAATCAGACTTATCACCGGCAGTAGAGTTTTCCGATATCTCATCTTTTTTCTTTTTAGATTTTTTTAATTTGGTCTTTGTCCTTCTGCTGCGAAGGAACCATTTAGATTCACGCAAAGTTGTGCGGCCCATGTTGCTGTCCTTGTCAGGGGCAACAGGAGTTGCTGGAGTACCACTGGGACTGGAGGGGGCTGAGCATGGTGCCGCACCTTCAATACTACCACTTGGCTCATCTTTACTTTGGAAATTTGGAGTAAACAGATTAAGGAGTGAGGTAGTCCTGCGTGACGTTTTTGTTGCAAATGAGGGCTCTTTTTTGGCAGCTTTTTGTGGTTGAACTGGTTTGTGGGAACCATTTGAAATGGTTGATATCTGATCAGCTTCAGATATTGAATTATTTGCGGAGCCAGGTTTGGGAAGGGTAGTAGGTAGTTCTACTAAATTTGCCTTATCCTTTGCATTATACTTTTCAGTGAGAAACTGTTCTAGAAGCTTTTCCACAGTTAATTCTAAGCACTGGTGTTTAAAGTCTCT
>PQWD01013728.1:0-19045 GCA_019425675.1 Leucinodes orbonalis | reverse complement strand
ACGATGTTATCTTACGGTGACGTAAGAGCGTCGGATAAACGTAAATTTATAATTTCTAAAATTTGAAAACAAACTGTTACGTGGCGGGAATTGAACTTGCACCCTTCAGGTCGAAAGGCAAAAGTCCACCCCAATGAGCCACTGACAACATAAGATCCAGACTTGCTCTAGTCGGAGCATTTCCTGCGTGAAAATAAAAAAGTCTAAGTTACTCCTACTTACAACAGCTTTTCCCAATAAAAGTTACGTTAAAATATATCCAACCGTACCAGACATTGGTCAGAAAAGAAAGAGACAAAAAATAAAATTTCAAGTTTAACTACGAATATCGTAACATAACTTCTTATGAAAGTGTCCTGTTTATACATCATATGCTTAGAGAAAAAAAAGGCATGACCCTAACACAACCCAACATATTTTATACGAAAGTAAAAATAGAATACAATTTAAGCTTCTCTAATTTAATGTATTGTACACATGATTCGGTTGCTTGTGAAAATATCAGCTGTATTCAATACTAAGATCAATCGACCTGAGAAATCAATCAATCGTTTGAAGACTTGCGGTTTATGGCTTGTTAACTTCGGTTAGAGATGGCTGTGACGGCTCAATTGAGCTGTAATAAATTACGTTATTAGTGCACTATTCTATTCAACAAACTATTTCTTGAGCGACCTAGATAATGGCTCCAATGTAAGGAAAATAAATTTCAAAACATACGAGTATCATATTACTGATTTTATGTTCTCAGTAGCAAATTGAAGACAAATATTATCAATGTAGTGTAGTGACGGCCGTAGAGCGATAGATCTGTCAGATGTGATATTTTGGTTATATCACATATGACCTAGCGTCCACCAAAAAGAGACCGTTTGCGATGGTGACACTTTCCATCAGGTGACCCTCGTTTGCCTTCTTTACTCATAAAAAGAAGGCTGCTAAGGGACTAAATACTAGGTGGAGAAAGGGTAGCAGCGTTTTCTTATTAATCTTTATTCTTTTATAGTGTTATCCCGCCCGCCAAACGTGGTGAATATGAAAAACGGGGCACCATATTGCGCCCGATATTCAAGATATGTTTTGGAATTTTCAGAATCATATGAACGTTATCCGACGCTCTTGCGGTAAAGGAAAACATCGTGAGGAAACCTGCGCAGCCTGCTAAGAAATTCAAATGTTGTGCGTGAAGTCGGCAAATCCGCACTGGTCCGTGTGGATGACTAAGGCCTATGTACCTGTTTTTATATTGTTCTATAGGCAGACATTCCACTGCCATCTCTCTGATTGTATGCGGCCGAGGATGGATCATGCTTGACTAGAAACAGCCTATTCACCCTTTACGAGTAGGCTTGTGCCCTTCGATGGGGTCGTTTATGAGCTGATGATTATGATTCCAGATCTATGAAAACTATCGTTACTTGTGACCATGCACGGTGCAGATGGAACTCATAGATTTATCTGCGTGGGTATCCTAACCTCATATATACCTTTTACCATACTAAATATCTTGTCTTGCTTCTTATAAAGTTGGATTGTATCACTATTAATGATTTTGAGTCTTTTGAACCCATCGGCATTGCATTCTACTGCTAGAGATAGGTGACCCTCATTTTGCGCCAGATATCTGGATCCTCTGCACCGGAATATCTGGCCTAAAAAGGGGGTCACCTCAAAATTTACAGCATCAGCCTATAACATCTTTACAGGAACAGGCAAGCCACATAGCTTGACTATGGGTAGTTTGGAGCGTAACCCAAATGCAAGATTTGATTTTACTAATGAACATTTATTATAAAGAAGATAAAAGATTCAATCAGTCCAAGTTACGAATTATAACAATTGAAAAACAACATGGTGTCCAGTATATGCGTACATCTAAAGGACCGGAGTCATCAATAATACCATCATTAGTCTGTCTCTCCATTAAACCCTTACGGATGTAAGTGATTATCATTAATTCCGTTCTATTGTCTCTGCTGTGTGACTAGGTACGGGCGCATTAAAAATGCACGCCGCGGTGGCCACAGCAAAACAGATAGGGCTTGCACGATATGTGCTACTTTCACTTTCGTACTGAATCATACCAGTTACGTCAGGCGAACAGGACTTTGTTATACGCGCGACTTATTGTGCAATATTTAAGTGGGTCCTCTTGCTAGCTTATAAAAATAGCATGAATCACCACCGCGACCTAAATACTAAAGCCTTTTTTTCTACACAAATGGATGGAATGTGGTGCCTCTTAGATAGATGATGAAGGTCGTCTATTCACATTTTTAGGGGACAGATGTGTTTTGTGTTATATAATTCTATCTTCTTTAGGTTCTTACACACTAGGTATTTAGCAAGTCTTAATTTGAGCTTACCTTAAGCTATGTTCCTTTAAAAGCTACTATTATATTAACAACTAGCTGTTCTCCGTGATATAACCCGCTTTATACTTAAGATCGTTCGTTAAGTCAGTTCACGCGACACGCGGCCGAACAACATTACTTTATTTTTCTAAATAAAATGGTTTTCTCGAAAATAAAAGTGGCCTAAGCTTTTTCTTATTACATCAGCTACCTGCTAAAAAAGTCCCGTAAAAATCTGTGCAGCCATTTCAAAGATTACCCGGAACAATCAGACAGACAGACAACATTAAAAAAAATGTTTAGTTTTTTGCAGGTACTGCATATATATTAACATGCATTTAATAACAAACGGTTATTTCAATAATACAAACATTACTTACTTTAACAGACTGTGTCAGTCCTCTGCAGGACTCGGAGCATCCTCACCGATAGGGTTTTGCCATACTTAATCTCTCAGCCAGATATGCCGACCACTAGCAAAATACCAAGTTTTGGGTTGGCATCTTATGAATCAGTGGCCAACCCAAAACGTATTCGATGTCTATAATAAGTTTCGCCGACGTTATTGTAAAAGAAAGCCGCCCAGAAATGCAGTTAAATACAGAGGAGGCGCCTCGTCGGATAGATTTATTCACCGATCCCATCTTATTTACGTGATGTAACCAGGGCGTATTCGTAAAGCCTTAATGCTGTATAGCAATTTTGATTTATTAATGAGATAAATGTATTGAAGAATTTTTGTTACAAAACAGTCTTTCTAAAAAGACTCGTAAATCAAAACGGGAAAATAAAGGGCCGGGACATTTGTGATCGTTTTAGGAGCAAAGAAAGGTGAAAGGAATTGTGAATGAGCCATTATGGTGATTATTTAGTAACACTTTGCAATCGCTTTTAAATGCAGTGGTAAGAACGGTTTTATGTTAGGTACTTTGATATAGTAGGAGGGCAAGAGAAAATTGACGAATGTATATAGAATTAACGAATAAAGACGTTTTGTCTTCAAGAAGTGTTTTTATTAGTACAATCCCAAGCCAACATCCGGGACTTCTAATAAATAAATGTATCTTGGTTAACTTTTCGTAGTGATATTATTTTAAAGTATTTTTTTGTGAGATTGAAATACATCACGCATATAAATACATATCTTGATTGATAGAGTTTACTCATACTTATTAGCTACTTACTCCATTTTATGCCTAATCAGTAACATCCCTTTACTTCAATAAAACCAATCACTTTAGAAAATCCATTGGTTGTGCTTGGTGGCCTTGGTGCAAAAGATTACGGCGGTGCGTTGGTTAAACTCTGCCAGACGATGTAGCTGACGTCAGACCTGAATGAACTTTCTTGTCACTTACATCTACATTGAATTTTAAATACAGATAATTAGTATTGGATACTTTAACGACAGTTTTCTCAGAAGAAACCATTTACATAGCCTTTCACAAAGAGTTTCTTAAACACTAAAAGCATTTCAAGTACATTAAAATAGAATCTAAGTACCCTATATGAATTAACACTAAACACTATCGAAAATATCATGCTTAAATCAGTTAATGCAGACTTTACCTAGAAAAATATGAACCTTTCTATTGACAGTGAACTTACATTCTGCTTTGCATAACTTTCGCTTTAAATAGTCTTATTTGTCAGTTCCTTGGCCTTGCCTTTTCTGTGGATGTTATTTAAAAAGGTGTTAATGGAGATGTAGGTATCTCAACGCTTATTAATGACTTATTTTTTGATCACATCTAAAAGATACAAAATATAAAAATCCGACACAATATTATAATGTATTTAAAGCCGGAACCCCTGCCTCTGCCCCTGCTTCGCACAGGTGCAACGGTGATATTCATAATAGGCACGCTCCCGCCTCCCGGTCAGCCGGTACGCTACGTACCGCATTTTTTTAAATCTGTGATATCTCCGAAAATAATTATTTACATAATATGCTGTAAAGGGTATAGATCTATATTAACTCAACAATGTATTTAAGGTATTTCATTGAATAAGGATTAATGGGACGACTTTGTTTTATACTATTTACGACGACCCATTTGGGTTCGATCCCCGGGCAGTACAAACATTTGTTTGCATCAACATGTGTTTGTATTAGTCTGGGTGTATTCTAGGTATAATATGTAATGTATTTTACAAAAAAAGTATATTTATCCGTTGTTTAGTACCCAACCTACAGGCTTCACACTCAACTTGGGCTAGGTGGTGCTGTGCTGTGTGAATGTCAGTTGATATTATTTAATATATGTAGTGATAACCAACAAAACATTAACTATAAAACACGATGTACACTACAAAATATAAAAGGGAACGGAAAACAGGCATAAGCCACGATATTAAAATTTAACTATGCAACAAGTAGAAGCTCCAAATTAACCATAACATAAATATAAACTCATAAAATTGAATATTACAAAGAGTATTTTTTAACGCGGTTAAAACCAAAAAATACCTATCTCATTGCTGTAACGAGGCTGTCATATATATTAAAATAAATATTGGTCATACATCATCCAGCACGTAGGATGTCATTGTCTATACATTGGATAAAACTTAGACAATGGTATCAGTGAGAAAGATGCTTATTAAAAAAATCTCACCGGCCGACGAGCAAGGTAATATTTGTATTTGGTACGACTTTCTCAGGTGCTGGCCAAAACATCACTTTCGTAACAATTAGCGTCGTAATATGAAAGAGCTCTTGTTTGTGCCTAATAAATTAGCCGCGAGGAAAGTGGGGTTATGCTGAGTCCCCATTGGTATTATTCTAAACTATTTTTCGATCAAGTACAATCAACGCACCAAGTTAAATAGGATTTTCTGTTGTTCAGACTCCCAAAAAATACACAGTTTTCTAATATTAAGGGAAAATCTGTTCGTTTATTTTTTTTAATTATAATATTATGAATCAAATTGAAAATACCTTCTAATACGAGTTTTCTGTGTAATGTGTAAGAATGCATATGGTTTGTGAAGATTGGTGGATCTTTCTTTAATTTTTTTTTATCTTACCAAGTGTACGGGACGGTCAAGATGCTCGCCGGACCATGACGTTGATTTAGTTGGTCTAACAACTGATAGACAGTTATTGTTCTCCATCAAAATTGCACTGCACCCGACACCCGAAACAACATAAATGTTAGGCATCTTATACCCGGTATAATATAAGTGCAAAACAATTTCAGTATTACAGGAAGATATCTGGCATAGCAGTGGTACCAACCTATATGACTCAGTACCGAGTCTACCACCTAGTGACTACACCAATACCTTTAAGTACTTATTTTAAATAATAATATTATTATTAATACTCGAATCTGAATTTGCTATATTTGATTAATTTTAAAACCTACCACTGTGTGAAAGTAGTGTAGGTATCTTAGTAAATAATGTTATAAAAATATTTACATAAATATTGTACGCCCCAACCTCCCTTATTCACTGTAGCAACAATACAGAGCAGTTTCTCACAACTTCACGTAAACGTACATTATTATAAACAATGGTCTACTCAAATCCCAATGGCGCCGGTTCATCTGCACACAATGACAAGAGATCATTTCGCGGCACCATTTCGCGGCACCATACACGCATTCTTGGATGGGCGAAAGCAATACAAACAATTTTATACGTGAAAATGCGTTTAATTGAATAGAATCGCCGATTTGTTAAGTGAAATTCAAGATGAGGCAAGCTTTATCTAACAATGCTGCGAACAAGCATTGTTCCAATTTCTGGAAATGAATTATGAGTGTGCCTACATTGTGTTTTGTACTGGAGCAATGTTAGTATTTAGAAGCTCCAACATGATTAATGCCGTAATTTTTGTACGTGTACTTTAGTGAAAACGAAAGTTTTTATGAGCATAGTAACGAATGCAGATAATGTGCGAGTATCTTGCGAGCCACCTGTTCCTAAACTGAGTAAAGCATTATTTATTTTTATTGTAATATAAAGCCTGTACTTAAATTGTTACACTCAGATTCGTTATAAAGAATGGTAATGTATCTATAATAACTAATAGATTTGTGTATATGTCACTGGAAAGTAATAAATAAATTTCTGAATATCTTATAACATTCACACAGTGCGATCTAGCCCCATATTAAGCGAGGAGCTTGTAGTTGGGGTACTAAATATCCTGATAAACATACTTATTTTTTTTGTAAATACACACATATTATACTTAGATAAAATACAATAAGAACCGCATTGCCCTGGTTATGATTGCATTGATAGAGATATATGATCGAAACTCGATTGCTTTTTTTACGCACCAAATATGTGGTGATGAAAAGATAAGAGAGTATCGATAGTCTTTTGGTACATGACGTAATTCCAATGGTATCGATAGACTATCGATATTTTCCATAGTCGTTTAATTTTTGAAACTCTTGTTTTTATTAAAACATAGTAAATTATTGGTACCCCATAACTTCTCTATATAGCGGTAATGCTGTATAAACTAGAATACTAATACTATAGAGAAATAAGGAACTATTAATAGCATTTAACTAAAATCTATGTGCGTTGTTAATCTTTATATAAATTTTTTACTGAATAAAATATTTTATGGCTACATAATACATAACACGACATCTCTTGTACAAATAAATGAGAGATATTTCCTGGTATTACTGATTATTGTTCATTACATATAAATTATTGCTGAAGGCATGGAGCGAGATAAAAGTGGATCGATTTAAAAGTCAACTATGTTTATGCAATCGTTAAGCTCAGCCGATTGTAGACTTTTTAGGATTTCCTGCCAGAGTCCGCTCTCACTTTCTTTGGCATTGCTAAGACACGAGCTTACTATTATTTAGTAGGTATTATACTCGTACATAGTAAAAGTATTTTGTTGTAAGATTGTGCAATGTCGCTTAGATATTGCTTCATTCAAGAGATAAATATTAAAAGTGCAGGATTTATTATTGATGTGGGAGTAAGTACATTGTTTGTTGTCCTAATTGTGCTTGTAATCAAAAATAGATCTTAAATTAGTTAATCAACTAATCAAAAGTAAATCATCATAAATTTGAATAATTCTTTTTTGTCATTTTAATTTTACTACGCGTATAACTTCGTGTGACCATTATAACATTAATAACGATAAGTTTAAGTTGAAATATAAAACATGGTTTTAAAATCGAGTTATGTTGAGTGAGAGCAAAGGTAAGATATAATTGAATTAATTGTTACAATTGAAAATTACTTTTGAAGAAGATTTTATAAGCATGTATGGGTTTTTTAGATTTAAATAACTTTTTAGTTGACTCTGAGAATATTTTAAGACAGACAATAAGGAGTCCCAACATCATTTGGGATCCAATCAAAACTCCACGGAGGTTACATGGACTGCTAAGATGAATTACGACACATAACCTTATTGAAAATCATTGGGAGAGCCCTTAGTTCATCAGTAGGCGAGCAATATTAAATACATGTATTAATGACAGGCAGTATTTAACTACATCACTTTGGGTTTTGATATTTTTCAAAATGGGTGGTTACCAAAGACCTCGAAGTTACAAGATGGAAAATTGAAAATTTTGGGAAACTGGACCAAAAAAAATAGCAACATATAGCATTCCGTAGTACACTCACATAATATAAAAAAACTATTCAAAGACCTATAGTCCTGCGTTAAAAATAGGTACGAAAATCCATTAAACTTTTGAAACCTAGTCATTGTTCGGCCATGTAAATTATTAAAATTTAAATAGCAACTTCAGCTTGTCCCACATGTCCTGTAACAGTTCATCAACCAGCACTGTGGTGATGATATACTTATGAAATATGTAATTGCAACATTCCCGGCACGTCCTCGTTGAATCATCGGAACCACGGCCCATACTAAGCCACTGACGTATGAGGTTACATAAAAATGTTGAGTTCGGGTCATTGCCGTGAGCAGGGTTGGCTACTTCTGCTAAAAACGTTTTTGGTGAAGAGAAAAGAATGGAAGCGAAAGTCTTTAATGCTCTTTTATGGGAGGAAGGATTGCAAACGAAATCACTATTAATAATCATTTCGTAACATACAACTTTCGCAGCCAAACCTACGGATGTTAGAATAACGAATATCTACATTAAATTACATACTTGAAAAAATATACGCCTGCCAATCTATATCACTATAGGTAACAAAAACAAAAATATTAAATTATTGTTTAGTATTTTATTAAATAATACAAATTGTTCTCATATATTGCCATATTAACACTCTTTTAAACAAAAAAATCTGGAAGCATCAACCAATTTTAGCAACCCTACAAATGGGTAGTAGTAGTATAGTACTGTGACATTCAAAGTTCCGGGAGGCGTTGTTTTGTCACCCATCCGTTGTTTATCAGCGAAGATGCAGTAAAAGTAAAAGTGAATCAATGCAAATGATTGCGAAATAAGTCTTATAATTTTACAGCTTAACTGTTTCACCGGGATTTAATTTAGGTCCCGTATACAATGTTCACTACTGTACTCACTCATAGTAATTAATATTTCCTTATACAGTCTGTTGATATGTGAGGTCTGTAACACAGTCATTACACTTACGGAGATACGAGTGTTTGTTGGTGAACCGGCAGCTCCTTTCCCAACTTATTTTTTTACATGTTACCGGACAAGTGGCAGTCCCAAATGGCTCTGGCTTTTCCCTATAACTCGATTTAAATAAAAAAAAACATAATAAAAACCTCCAGAGAGTATCACTGGATTTTAGATTATGCCTAATTGCAATTAGTATATCCGATGAAGGCAGACATATGACAAGCAGAAATTCCAATATGAATACAATACACGACTTTCTCTGCTCCTCGTTACATTGACACATTTACAATAATAATTATAATACTCTATAACACTAAGCTGTTATGTAAATTACCAGTTGAGCTGTAGTGACTAAGCTGACCGGCGGAAACACTGGGTTCTGTTTATGAAAGCGGCACGGTTTATTACAATACGGATACAATAGCTCTAACTCTAAAAGTTCTTTTGTTTTACTGTCTTGCAGGATTCCGATGATTGATGTTAGAGGTACTACTATTCACTGTCAGTTTACGTAAAAGAACTCAATTTTTTTTCGCGTAATTATTAAGTCTGTTATCATATGCCCTGGATATGTATTTGTATAATACTCTACAAATAAATAAATTTTCATTTCAAAGTTGAATAAATAAGTATTATGAAAGTTCTAATGAAATTTATTCGCAAACTAAATTGTAGAGGAGGGCCTAAAAAACCTTTTTTATTTTTAAACAGATGAGCAACTGTCTGCCATCTCACTTGATAGGAAATCAAGATGAAGATGGCGCATGCTCATCCTCTAAATACCTATTTACACTCGCTTTGAAAATTATCAGAAAACAGATCGGGCACGGATCTAAGGTATTCTAGAACGAGACTCAACATTGATCTTTACTTAAATTGAGTTATTTATCATATAGAGCGCTATCCCTTTCATACTCTACTTAAAGTGAAGATTAACGCCTGTGCCCCATTTTAGAATAAATTAAAAAAAATGTATTTATTCAATTTAGGTCCATAAAGAACACTTATTAATGACAAATCTACCTACCACTGGTTTGGAATAATATTTTAAGTGGTCAATATAAATAAACACTTGTTTAAATAACAACATTATAATTTTGTTTTATTTACCTAATACGAGTACATTAAAAGAGGTTACACGACACTTGTTACAACATCGATAATGGCAGTGCACAACCATGCGGGCTGGTGAAATTTTAGAAAAGGACAATCGGTATTTACTAACAGTAATTACCATAAAGCCTTCAGGGGTGTTATGTAATGTTTTACACATAATGTGGTTCTAGAAAAAAAACAGTACAGTTTGTACGTTTGTCTACATAATGACCTTGGCATCGCAACTAGACAATATTATATGTAATTTCATTAGGTATTTAAAAAAATGTATGTACGTTTTGTTTGTATCGATTTTGGGTGAGGGCGCTGATACCTTAATATCCTAAATATAGTGTACATATCAGAAAGTTACTTTGGTGATGTATGTACGTTAATAAAGTTTTTGTTATTACATAAAAATCTATCCTGAGATAGACCAATAGAGTGAGAGATCATCGAGGCTATCAACATACCAACTCAAACTCTCCTTTTAAAGGGTGAGATAGGCAGTGTTATTACTGGATACGGTGACATCTTTGTCACAAGTTAAAAAACGAAACTTATTAGAGGTTTGCTTTGAATACCAGCTTTTATACGAATACTGAGCGAAGGTATAGACTGTTGCCTTCCGATCTTGAGGGCGCAGGTTCAAATCCACGTTCAAATCGTACCAAAGTCTTTACGAATTTTCGATATTATATGTACGTTTATCTAACGCTGTTACGGTGAAGGAAATCATCGTATGGAAACCTGCGCACGCCTATAGGCCTATAATAAGGCCTATACACCCTATACGGGTATGCTCGTGCCCCACGGTGGAGACGATAATGATCTTATATGATACGAATACTATAAGGGGCTCCATAGTATTTTTAGTTATTACTTATAATTATACTGTTTTTCTTTCTACTGTTAATGTTTTGTTTCTCACTTCAGTATGAATATTACTAGATAGCCACATTATAGCAGTCCGTTACTGGCGAGTTAAGATGGTGAAACTTATCAAAGAATGCTTACTCATATTAAGGAAAGTTATTTTAAACATGTTTCTTGATGCTAGACGTCACATAATACATAATAATTGTTGAAATTGTATTACATATGAAGTGTAATGTTGAAATAACTTGCAGGTAAAACCCACATGTGGTTATACTATTAAATTACTTCAAAATCTTAATTAAATGATAGTTGAAATGAAGAAGTTTACTTGCTTGAAATGTTTATTAACATACCTAGTACATACTATGTACTTTATGACTAGAAATAAGTATAATCTGGATATGTACTAACGATGTACTTATACAGTTGGGATTGGTTGGCAACACTAAAAAGACAAAGGAATAAATTATTAATTTATAACCTAATTATTACATGACTTTTTGTTGTTAGTCGCTGATGGCCCATAACGGTAAAAGCATATAGCACTTGAATTATAAAAATTTAAACGTCCTGAGGGCAACTCCTATTGGTACTTGAACCTCGGTTTAGATTACCTTGTACATGCTTGGGGAGAAAAGCGACCCGTTACGTATAGCTAAAACCAATAGGAACTGGCAAAATATAATGAATAAGGTGTGCATATTGCATAAGATAATAAGCCGGATGACACCACAAAGCGCTAACAACGCATCGTGTATCACTTAATTCGGATCAGTCATGGCGGACGGCACACGTCTAGATGAAAGTATTACTTACCAAATTCGTGCACCTTGCGAACACAATGGGCAATTTATTCGATTTCACTCTTTTCACAATTTCATATTTCGGGCGAGCGGGCGCGTGCCGAGGTCGCACCTTCTGATGTGGGATTTACGAGATTCTTATACGATTTGTTATTTACAATAATATAACTCTTTCACGTAAATATAGAATGTTTGGCGCATGGACCGACAGGATTTTTAGGGAGTTGGGGGGTCTTACGCTACTTTTCCCTGGCAGACGCAATGTCTTAAATTTCACGGTAGATGAGATATGAATTTGTATTTGTTTTGCAATACCGCAAGATGAATTTTCCTTGTATTTGTAATGAATTCTTATATTAAATACCTAATACTACCCGGGAAAAGTAGCGTAATACCCCAATCACCCAAAAAACCTGTCGGTCTTGCGAATACCCTGTATACTTTTATCTGAAGATGACGTAGGCCGTGCGGTGATGGCTGACTGTAATACAATTGTCACTACCGCTTTTCTTGTTGCAGGTGTTTGAAGAGACGGTTACGGAACCACATCATTTTTCAGAGAACGGCTACCAGCGTTCTCTCATAAATCCTTACTTTTTATAGTATCTGTTAGACGTGTCGTAGCCACCTACAAAGCCTGGCAAATATGGCAATACCCTCCACTACCGTGGAGTGGGACCTAAGCCTTTCAGTTGACTGGCATGAACACGCATTTTATAGTAAGTAGTAAGGTACAAAAGAGACCGAGTCAAATTTCGTATAATATAATAATGATGCTTTTACAAGTACTATAGCTGTGTGCTGTATACTGTGGAAAGCAGATGAGACAAAAGAGGATCAGGAGACTTACATTAATTGTATGCAGTTGTAACTTAACTGTATCCCACTTAAGCATTACTGTAGGCGAAGTAGTCATTTGTCAACAGAGCGCCGTCTGCTATGTGCGGATTTATTCAATAAATAAAGAAATAAACAAGAGCAGAAAAATGTTGTTTATATTTTCTTCTTCTTTTACCTAATTTACTTGCAATTTGTTGGGTGACGGCAAGATGGCGCTGCGGCTAGCGTGTTTGATTTACAATCATGCAAATCGAGCATTTAAAAAAAACTACATATATCGCAATGGTCAGTCATTCGATCGGTGAACTTACCATCGTGACCCAATGAAAATCGCTTGATGACAACGACTAACATTCCAAGATAGGCTGTGACAACGGCGTAATAAGCCTACCGAAGTACAATTATACAATATTAATGGTTTTAAATGAACTAACTAATGACATATTCATATTCGAATTTTAGATTGAAGTATAATTAATTAATAAATAAGTACTTTTTTCGTAAATAACATATAATTCATAGAAACACTCAAACCCGGAACCCTTGGTGCATTAGCCGACGTCTCAACCATTACACCAATTGGCATTGTGCCGCCAAAAACAAATATAAATATGAAGACCCCAGACTAATTTTTCAATTTCCATTCAATTGGAAACCACAGATTTGAAAGTATTGTCTATTCGGTTTCTAAAAATCTATTTACCATAGCTTACGATCATTACATGACTTGCCGGGGAACCACAATCACTAGAATTAATTCGAACATTACTAAAAGGCATGAAGCGGTGAGCAGTGATTAAACACACTGATGATTTAGTTTCTCTTTCCAAATATATAAAACAGTTAACGCATCACGAGTATGTGTTCGGAGATCTCCCTTCAAATTAAATTTTCATTAACAACACGTAGTTACATTTTCACAGATCATATTTTTAATATATATGGGCTGTGAAATTGATAATTATGATTAAATATTGACGATTTATATCCCATCTAACTTCCCGTCATGTAAGTTGTTGTCGACAAACAGTAAAATTACTATTTTACTAGCCTTAATTGTTCTTCTTACGTTTTGCTTACATTTTGCGCTTTATAATCGTATTTGTAATAACAATACGTTATCCCTCAAGTTTGCAATTGTAAAATATAAATTCCCACATATAATATAACTCTTTTTCCAAGCATGCATCGAGCAAGCAGGCATGAACCAAATAAGCTGACATGCAACATGCAAGCATGCATACAGAATATTAACTTATTCGACACCACTGCATCTTCCGATGATTGTGTCAGCCTTAGCTCCGGCGGCGTGACATGCTCCTTAGCTCGTCGAACGCGCTACGCTCCTCTGCGCCTACTCGGGCTTATTATTGCTTTAGGGTATAGCGGACAAGATTACGCGGAATCAGCAATTTGCTCCTTTTTTCCATAAAATCGTTTGTAATTCTTTGAAGCGATTCGTTTCTTATGCTGATAAGATTTTGGATCATTTAATGTCAGATATGCTTAACAAAAGTTTAAAAGTAGGCGATTTAAGCGATTAAAGCGCTTTAAGCGATTTCGCTGTAACACCAAAATAATGTTATGCCAATATATTTTAGGGTTGTTTATAGAGTATATTCTTAAATTAGTACTTTGAATTCCTAAACCATATTACGACGATGGCAAAATAATAATAGGTGAAACAGTATTTTCATTTCTTTCGTTTACGTTTAGGTCAATCTGGTTCGCCAATGAAATATTAGGTCATTTTTAGGTGGACCGAGAGCCACCATTATACTCGTTTGCCACTCACTTGCCATCTGGGGATGTAGACTCAACTTTTCACAAATTATTAACATAATGCCAGTTCCAACATTCATAGAAAGATTGTTAGGACAGAGTATTAAATCTGAAATGATAATATATCAAATATATCGTCAAACCTTTGGCTGTAGAAAGAGACGAGTTCTGGAGTGGACACATCGCCTTGGAAGGACGTCCTCTAGCTCCATAAATAACGATTGCGAAAGATCGGTGTTTTATACTTTATCTTTAAAATCTAAGCAATAACATTGCTGCTTCTTTTGGAGGTTGTTCCCCACCCAACGAAAGAAATAAATAATAAAACACTTCTTGAATTTTTAACCTTTCCTCAACTCATCTCACCAGGGTTTTGCAAAATGCAGAAAATAATATATTTAGGAGTATATAATTAAAGACCCACCGATGCTCTCGAAAAAGTCTGTGTGGAACATAATCAGTGTGAAAATATTTTCATATATAAAAAAGTGATTCTAATGAAAAACCATATTAAACATGTAAAATATAGCTCTTGTGCTATATTATATATTTAATAGTGGTTATTATTTATTGATGATTATTTGACCTGTAAAAGTATATAGTTTTAAATCATCCGTTTGTATTTTTCTTGACAGTCCGCATTCTGCTAAATAGATACTCGTTAACAATTCATTAATACCAGTACATTAATTTGGCGTAGCATTGTGTTGACAAGCTACGAGATATACGAGTAAGTGATGCCCGTAGCAGCACTATCAACTATAGGATGTTTCTATTATTTAAGTGTGTCACGTTTTTTGTTATCTATTATTAATTATAAAAAATAAATAAAATAACTATCATCATAAGCTCATTAAACGTCCCACCGAGGGGCACGAGCCTATCCGTATAGGGTGATTAGGCCTTAGTCGTCCACGCTGCCCAATGCGATTGGACGACTTCACACACAACCTTCGAATCTCTTCGCAGGCGTGCATGAAGGTTTCCTCACGATGTTTTCCTTCACCGTAAGAGCGTCGGATAACGTACATATATTTTTCGAAAATTCGAAAATACATTGGTACGTGTCGGGATTTGAACCTCAGCCCTCCCGGTAGGAAGGCGACAGTCCACACCACTGAGCCACCGACGCTCTAAAAATAACTATATTGGTCATAAATCACTCGTCTACCAAGTGGGATCAGTTGCATCTGTGATCACGAAAATGGACTACAGTGCAGTTGATAACTTCTCTCCCTTTCTCTGCTGGATATATGTTTTGCCCCATTTTACACTCATTACGAGCAACTTTTAACAACGTTTGAAAATATTCTAGAGATCCAGAAATAGTAATGATAGCTTATTTAGAGTAGAATAGATCACTATACTAGTCTATTTTATTGAGCTTTGTTATGTTTAAACTATCAGCCAATTGAGTGCCAAAAAAAACAGTAAAGACGAACCTACATAACGTTTAGATCACTGCATACGTCATTTGATTAATCATATCACCATAAAACACCGCCTCACCTGCATGAGTGAAATTGTGTAACAGAAGATGACGTCCCACGCCCGTAATAACGTCACCGAAGGATTTCAAAATCGGTATCCTCTTGTCGATCCGGGATAGAGCGCGTGGCTGCGGCACTTTCACGCGTATAAAACGCAGCGCGGCGGGGCGGCCCCAGTGCGCTGAGACACCAGCTGCGCACGGTATGCGCGCGCGTCCAAAGAAAAACGAAAGTGACAGGTGAACGACATTTGACTGTGACACTGTGTGATAGTGAAATCTGCTGAGCAAGGAGCTGTGACATCCCGTGATAACAACAAGACCTGGAAACGCCCGAGGTACCGGCCTTTTGTGTATGTGCGTTGGATGCTGAAGTGTCGTGAATGAAATACGGTGATAGGTCCCTCGAAAATCCCTTGCGATATCCGATGTGATTGTACGATTATTGATGTTAAAAAAATCGGTTCAGAAATATCTGGTAAGGATAAAATTGTGAACGACATGCTTTCTCTTTGCCAAATTTACATCTGTTAAATTTTCAGTAAATTGAGAAAGCCTTATCGAACGATCGTACTGTTTTATGTTTCCATTCGAAGTTGGTGTGAATTAAAAGTTATTATTGTTGTTGCATCGCATTAGCCTTTAAACAATCTGAAAGTCGTCATTTAAAATCTGAAAAATAGATTTTATATGCATGAAGTATTTATTGTGCTGTGTAATTGATGCATCATGAACCAACCACACCAACCATTTGGGTTATACATTAACTGAATAAAAATAATTAAGTAATAAGATAAATTACCTTTGATCATGAGATTAAGCGGTGGTTTCGGGAATTCTTAGTAAAAAAATAAGGCTTTGCATATGAAATGAAATAGGTACCTTATTAAAATCTTTTATTTTTTTATTAGATTTCAAATATTGTTTAACTCTTAATATCTCAATAGATGTAAAGTCACTGTCCAGCTGTAGTAGAAAGTTGCATAATTTTACTTTCACTTATATATATCCGCCAAAATAATCTTTCGCATACGATCGCGGATGTTACTAAAACTCATTCACATGCATACAATTTTTAATACACGCAGCTGACGCTTTTTTAAATACCAAGTAATTAATGTTCTTGTCCAAATTTGCACTCTATCTCGATTGTAATAAGAGTTAGACATCTCTAGAAACGTCATGTGGTGTGTGCAGTGTGGAAAGTGGGCATGCGTCACAGAGCTCGCATTTTATAGGTGTACGAGGGTTTCTCGTTTACGTTAATATGAAATGCTAGTAAATAGGTTGTAATAAACTCCGCTTGTCCGATACTAAACATATGTCTCAAAGGTTATAGGTGCCAAAGCACTGAAAGAAACATATCAAACGTGGTATTTGAGTTGTGGGAACATTAGCCGCCTCGTGTAGCATGTTTAATAATGTTGACAAAGTTGCAATATTCAATTTTTGAATGATAGGCATGTTCCACTGTGGAACAAAAAGGTAAATATTAAATAAAATTGTCAAGTCATTGAGCGACTACAGCTTTCCTGTTACAGAAACCAGGGAAACATGAAATGTTAGATAAATTCTCAGACCATTTGAACATACAGTATCCAAATATTAAGGCCTTAGACTGACGGTTGTTTGTGGCATCACCTCGCTAGCATTCACTATCTTCACTTGGAATTATTTCATGCACATAAATGAAAGCTTTTATTCAACCATTTAGGCGCACGCGTTGTGTGGCTAACACAATCATTCGTGCTCACGACATGGTTTAAAAACCATGTGAGTTTAATAAGCATTACTCAGTGGAAATGGTAATTGGTGATGAGATATAATAAATTTTGAAATAATTGGTAGATACTTTTTTTACGTTAAGGATAATATAGGCTACAAAAGCTTTAAGTCAATTATAGAATAACTGAACTGTTACTGATGTCATCTTACAAACAAATCGTTAGTTATTTCAGATTAATAGTGTTCAGTTGTTTGTATTTTATCTTATTACTTACTTATTTTACTTTTCAATGTTAAGTAAAGGTACAGTTTTTGATGTCGAATCTAAGGCTAAATGATTTTCACATCGACTGTTTTGATCGATTGGTAGTCGTTAGTATGCGAGCATAAATAAAAAACAAATATTAAATATCCACTGTCATAATAAAAAAATAATTAATATTAAACTTAATCAAATTCCATATGACCAAATAATGCAAAGAACTCATCTATTAGTTAAACTTATTACGAGTATTAGGTATAACTTATCACACAATGAAAAAATATCGAATGTGGCAATGTTTTTTCAGCAATCGATCCTTAATCCAAATCAATTAAGACATCCTGATAAAATTATGAATCTCGCTTAACTAATCAAACATACCACATTTAAAGTTGAAAACATACCATTAAGGCTTTTCGTTTGCGAAGATAGTTTTGGCTACATGCATAGCGAGAATGCATTTCTTAAACAACCAGTTAAAAATCTAGTCCATGTTCTTTTTTTTTAATTTGAAGTAGGTCGACAAACACTCTGTTGCGTATTATTATGTTAACAATTTCATGTTATCGTCGACTTTACGAGTAGGTGCATGTAAGTTTTTTGTTTATCTTCGCGGATATGGTAATTGCGAACTTGCGTTACCAGAAGCGAATGTTGCGCCATCGAGCACAGCCAGTAGGACTATTGTATTGTTCAGATGCGTGTTTTGTAACTTGTGTCACGGTGCTCGCTCATCACCAGGATTGTCTGCGACCGATTGAGCAACAATGGCCACCTTAGTCGTCACACACTAGTGCAAAAGGACTTATTAGGGTTAAGGATATATTGAATAAGTAGCTTCATGGATACATAAATTATTTACTCACTGTAGCTTAACACACGTTTCTATTGCCTGTCAATATTGATTTAGGATGGGATCATTTTGAAAACCTTTGTCAAGTGTTTCCATCATTTCAAGATACTACTCACTTTAGTTATTAGCGGAAATTGTTTCGAATTTTTCGCAAATTATGTACGTTATCCGACGCTCTTACGGTGAAGGAAAACATCGTGACGAAACGTTTATCACGCCTGCAGAGATTCGAAGGTTGTGTGTTGAAGTCGTCCAATCCGCACTGGGCCGCCGTGGACGACTAAGGCCTAATCACCCTATACGGGTAGGCTCGTGCCCTCGGGGACGTTTAATGAGCTGATGATGATGATGATTTCAGTGATTATTTCCTCTCATCAATAAAATTTTTAAATTAAAC
>PQWD01013727.1:0-50856 GCA_019425675.1 Leucinodes orbonalis | reverse complement strand
CTAATACCGCAGTAATTTCACTAGCTACAGTGCCCTCATCCCGAAACACAAAAGTACATAACACTCTTTTTTGACGGGACGATGACGCACTGCAGACCTACCTAGACAACTCAGTACCGAGTCTACCACCAAGTTGACAAAATAGAATAAAATAGTTTCCAAAAATAATCGACTCTACAAAAACAGTATCGCACATCACCACACGTAGCAGAGATAGTTTCATCCCCGTCACAGGGCTCCCCCGGGAAGTGGCCAATTTTGTTCCCCGCCTTTGTATGAACGGTGTATTAGATAATAGCTGCAGATGTATATTCTATTGAGACAGTGAAATAAAGGAGCGAAAGAAGGCTGAAGGAACTGAAATATTTTTATATATTCATACGCATATTTACGATTTCGTCTGCGGAGGGTATGTTGTGTGTAGTAACTAGATTTTTATAAATATTTGTTTATATATTTCTGAAAGGAATGAGCGTGAATGGAGAAACCTTAACTATCATATGGTAAATAACCACACGTATATTTATCAAAGGAAGACCAATAGTATTTAATTAATAAAGTTATCTTTGACCGCCTTATTAATTGCATAGGTCGGTATATTATTCTACTGAGCAAGCCCTTTCTTTTCATGAGCGTCGATGGTTCAAGCATCGATGTTTCAATGGTGTGGATTGATGGCTTCCGATCAGAAGGGTGCAGCTTCCTGGTACGTACCAATGTATTGGATAGTTTTCGAAATTATAATCATGTACGTTATCCGACGCTGTTATGGTATCGTGAAGAAATCTGGGCATTCCTGCGACAAGATTCAAAAGTTTGTGCCATTCCGCACTGGGACCGCGTGGATGACTTACTAAGGCTAACGAATAACTAACTATACACCCTATACGGGTAGGCTTGTGCCACTTGGTTGGGACGTTTTATGAGCTGATGATGATGAAGCCCGTTCATCATAGGTAGTTCTGAAAAATGCATTTGCTGTTTTATGATAGCGGCCATTTTGGACCAGCAACCATCATCATAGCGAAAAACAATCCTGAATAATTAAACTTTACAGAAAAATTAAAGTCCTGCAAATAAGTAACAATGCCAGAGACACACACTTACACTCACGCACGTGAGCATACAACGAACACACTCACTCACACTCTCGCACGCATTCGTTTCGTTCACTACATAAGTTGGAAAAAATCCAAAATTCGCAGTAAACGTAATCCCAAAATTATATACCGCGTCCAGTTTCTTCTTATTACCATGCTCAACTCAATCATACGTATCAGCCTGCAAACATCTCACCCCGAAACCCTTTTCATACAATTTCTCACATCAACCATCCATCTTTCCTATCGTTTACCTCTTTCACCCATCCATCAATATTCATCACTATTTTAGTTATACGCCTTTTATCCCCTTGACATGTTTGTACCAAGTTACCCGATTACCATTCAACTTGTCTGAAGCTGGAGCTACTTCCAAACTTTCCGTTATCATAGCTGACATGAATGTGACTAGTCAAATAATAGGAAGTGTATGCGTTTACCGTCATATAATAGTAGGAAATAAAATATTATGAATATACTTGAATAATTTCATAATTTACTAACTTACCCTTTTATATTTACTCAGTACTACTGAAACGTTCTTTCTTAATAATTATAAACCTGTAATTTGTAAAATATACTTCACATGTATATTATCATTTTAAAATTTTCGAAATTATATATACGATTTATGGATGAGAAACGCGGAGGACCGGGATATCTGGCGCAAAATGGGGGAGACCTATGTCCAGCAGTGGACTGCGATAGGTTGAATAGATATACGATTTTCCGACTCGCTTACGGTGAAAGAAAACATCGTGACGAATCCTAGACACCTACGAAGAAATTCAAAGGTTTTGCGTGAAGTCGGTCAATCCGCACTGGGCCCGCGTGGACGATCAAGGCCTATACACCTTATACGAGTAGGCTCGTCCCCTCGTTGGGGACGTATAATGAGCTGACGATGAAGACTATATTTATACCACTTATAAGTTGTTTTTGACCTGACTTATGAAAGTAAACATTAATCTCAGATAACACCGGAATTGCTTACCTGAGACGTAATCGAAAAAATAAATGTTAAGGACCGGTATCAAGTGATTTTCCTCTCCCTTCACATGTACAGATAAACAAAAAGTGCTAAGGCAAGGATAAATGGGCGTGATTTACCTGTCCCGGTAACCTACAACATTGATTTTCTCTTAGCCGAAATAAAATAAGGTGTATAGGCTTAGAGTATTAATAAAAGTTATATTTACTTTGCGTCGGGGGCTCAATGGTGTGGACTACCTTTCTGCTTGGAGGGCTGAGGTTAAAATCCGCAAGCAATTATTGGTCATAATTTCAAAGATAAGCACGTGTGACCAGTCATCCTGACCGTAACATATTATCGTCAAAACATCACTACCTCATGCGACAAAATCACTAACTATGGTGATAACATACCTATACACTCAGTAAATATCATCATCATCAACTCATTAAACGTCCGAACTCAGCGGCACGAGCCTACCCGTACGCGGGTGTATAGACCTTAGTCATCCATGCGGGCCCAGTACGGATTGGCCGACATTACCCACAACCTTTGAATCTCTACACAGGTGTGCGCAGGTTTCCTCGCGATGTTTTCCTTCACCATAAGAGCGTCGGATAACGTACATATAATTTCGAAAGTTCGGAAACACATTGGTGCCTGGCGGGGATTTGAAACTGCGCCTTCCCGATCGGAAGGCAGTCAACAGTCCTCAGAATTGAGTCACCGACGCTCTAAATTGTGTGTGTGAAGGATCGATTTGTTATGTAACCTATAAGTGCATTATTGTGTGAAATTAAATAAATAAAGCAGAGACATGGGAACGCCACTTTGCGCGGTCCTGACATACTTCTTTAGCTTCATTCACATCCATCAAACTTTTTATACAAGCTCATTTATTCCTTTTGCTTGGGACCCCAGCCTTCTTAAGAACTTGACCTATCCGGTCAAGGTAAGTCCTTCTGGGTCGTCCCCTGCTCGTGTATCCTTCCACATTCGCACAATGAACCTGCTTTGCTATTCTCCTTTCTCACGCGATCCAAGTGTCCATATCATCCTAACATACCTCTTTCTACTTTTGACACTACATCTACTTTCAGACCACACTTTTCTTCAATGCATTCCTAATCTTGTCACCCAATTTCACACCACATATTTTCTTTAACCGCATCTCTACCGCATTTATTTTACTTTCGAGCTTCTTCTGCCATACCCATACACTACTTCACGTCAACGCAGGAACGAAGAAGCATTATGTACAGCCACCCTCATATTGTATGAATATCACAAATAAGTATTTTCCTTTTACAAATTACATAGAATCCATGTATTTATGAAAACTCAGAGAACATGTAACGTTTCTTGTTACGTCGCTATTAAAACCGCTCAGCTCAACATAGCTGTTACCCTTGACCTCGACGTCCCGGGTTCCAATTACGCTAATTTTCAAATGCGCTAACAATAAAATGTATACTAAATATCCACTAAGCCCCAGCGCCATCTTACCCCAAACTAAGCATTAAGCCTGTAATATAAATACTAGACAACGGATAAACATACTTATGTATTTTCTTTATAATATACACAATATTATAAACAAATGTTTGTACTGCCCGGGGATGAACCCAGGACTCTTGGTGAATCAGCCGATTTCTCAACCATTGCTACACATGGTTCGCCAATCTTATCGTTATTATGTCTCAATACTAAAACCATAGATTTAGAATTAGCGCGCTATGATTAAAACTTTTCGCTCATTCGTTCCGTTTTATGGAAGATTTAAATTTCTATTTTTACTATTTGATAATACATTATATTATAAATATTATCATTAAAGTTATACCGTAATACCAAAACAGTCGGATTGTAAAGTGACGTAATAATAATTTAGTAGAATCGAAGCCCGGGACAGATCGATGGGCCGAGCGATATGTCATCCGGACACGCGGGGATCAGATAACCGGCATATCAACATGGAAGACGGGAAAATGTGCCGAGTTTCGGGATTCTTTCATACGACAAACACGGACTTATCTCGCTTTTTTGCCCCTTATACTTACGAGCCAGTAATACTTTTGTATACGATGAGATTCGGAAATGTTGATATCTATTTTCATAAGTGTTCTTATATTAAATGTACATTGTACATCAACAGGCCAAAATAGCTGAAGCATTTTTTCAACTATGAGCACTTGTTGTTTTACTTTTCAATTGAATTGTTCTCTATAGTATTTTTAATTGGAATTGGCTTACTAATTGAATTTTGACTTAATACATTTAAATCAATTAATTTTGGACCTGCCTGATACCAGCTGGGTAGTATAGATCGACGGGCAAGCAAACTCATCGGTGTTGAGTCTCGCCGGGAGGCTACAAAGTTTTGAACATCGCCGTTTACTAACGCGTCTGTCCGTCTTTTACAGGTTACATTTCGGAGAGTGTGCGTTGGGATTGCATAGTTTGATTTCTTAAGCACCATTTGACTATCGAACAACTCGCCTTCGGGAGGGGTTTCATCCCTTTGTTGTCGATATACCATCGTTTTGCATAAAAAGTTCATTTTTTTTATTATAAGTGTACAAGACGGTTGGACGCTCATCTGATGGTAACTGATACGCCAGAATGACAGAGCGGCATTAAAGGAGACCAACAACTGATAGACAGTTATTATCCTCCATCAATGCGCACTGCGCCCGTCACCCGAGACAACAGATGTTAGGTCTCTTATACCCGGTAATTTCACTAGCTACAGTGCCTCATCCCGAAACACAAAAGTGCATAACACTCCTGTTTCACGGGATGATATCTGGCACTGCGGTGGTACCTACCTAGACGACTCCGTATCGAGTCTACCACCTAGTTCGGTTCTTCTTTTGTCATCCGAACTGCAAGGCAGTGGAATGGCCTTCCTATTCTTTGTTTTCAAGGCTACTATGTTACTTTGATATGTAGCGATCGACGTGATTTTTAATGAAATTTTTCCCAACTGACGTGATAGGCAGACACAAGTGAGATTGTGCACCTAGCAAGCAAACAAGACCGGACTGTTTAGTTTTAAAAAAATATGTAACAACCTCAAACCAAGTCTTGAGTACTTGATTATTTGTTTTTTTTTCCACAAGCATTATGTACCTACTTTAATATTGCCAAACAACACCAATCCTCTTACTATTATCTATATGTTACAGAAAGAAATTGAAACAATTCCCTCGGAGAAAGGTTTTATCTAAACACCTCCATACAAAGACGTATTCAAATAAACGATGCAAATAGCTGTAGCGAAGTGGGACACCCTGAGGTGTCTTTTAGTTCCTCTGTTCGCGCAATTCTAATGTATAATATTTGACGACCCATTTGGTGTTGCGGTTGAGACGTCGACTGCAACACCAAGGGTTCCGGGTTCGATCCTGGGCAGTACAGACTTTTGTGTGCATGAACATGTCTGTTTGTAATGGTCTGGGTGTTTTCTATGTATATGATGTATCAATCAATCAGCCCACCATCGTCCACTGCTGAACATTAGGCCTCCCCCAATGAGCGCCAACTATCCCGGTCCTGAGCAGCCTGCATCCAATTTCCACCAGCCACCCTCCTCAAATCGTCGGTCCAACGGGCAGCCGGACGTCACACGCTGCGCCTGCCTAAGCGAGGTCGCCACTCCAACACGTTTCGGCTCCATCGACCATCTGAACGTCTGGAGACATGATCGGCCCACTTCTACTTCAGCGTGCTTATTCTCCGACCAATGTCGATAACCTTGCTTCTCTATGCTATCTCTTCTATTATGTATGTATTTACAAAAAAAATGTATATAAGTATGTTTATTCGTTGTTTAGTACCGATTACGTTAGTTGATGGCGCTGTGTGAATGTCAGTGGATATTTATAGAGTGCACGTTAAGTGTATATTAAATGCTATATGTGCGTACACACTTGTAAAAAAACGATCACAGAAATTTGAATTTATGTATCGGACATGTAGAACTTGGGATATTAGTCGCTAAAAAGAAGAGGTCATGTATTTTTAATTAAGGAACATAAAAAACTTATAATATAAAAACACAATAACACTAACACACAAACACAAACAGGTTGTCTACAAGTAAGTCCATTATTTCCGTTCGATAGTTATGTTCCCGTTTTGTGTTTTATAATATGGAAGACATTACTTTTTCACACAAACTATGCAATTTATATTAACTATATTATTATAAAATATAATACAAAATACATTAAAATCATCATCAGCTCATTAAACATCCCCAACGAGGGGCACGGGCCTACCCGTATAGGGTGATTAGGCCTCAGTCGTCCACGCGGGCCCAGTGCGGATTGGACGACTTCACACACAACCTTTGAATCTCTTTGCAGGCGTGCATGAAGGTTTGCCTCTCGATGTTTTCCTTAAATGGTAAGTAAATGGTATCGTGACGGTCAATGATACGCCTGCCCATGACAAATGCAATAAGAGTGGTTTTTTTACTTGAAAGTAACCAACAAGATAGCAATATTTTCTGTCAATAATCTATCTGCTGAAGGAAAATATCGTGAGGAAACCTGCGCACGCCTGCGAAGTAATTTAAAGGTTGTGCGTGAAGTCGGCCCACCTGCACTGGGCCCGCGTGGACGACTAAGGCCTATACACCCTATACGGGTAGGCTCGTGCCCCTCCATGGGGACGCATAATGAGCTGGAGATGAATGCCCTGCATCCATTACCTGGTATGACAGCCGTTATTTCATCATCATCAGCTCATTAAACGTCCCCACCGAGCGTTATTTCTGTTATTTACTCGTATTAAATGTTGTAATTTTACCAGCTACAGTCCCCTTCTCCCAAAACATAAATAAATAAATACATGTCCACTGTCATTCACATAGCGCCATCTAGTCCCATGTTAAGCGTGAAGTTTGTATTACAGGTACTAAACAACTGATAACCATACGTAATATACATAAAAAGTTCATACGTATACCACTGCAGTGGTGGGTTGGGTAGGTATAAGACTCAGTATCAAGTCTACCATATAGTATTATATTATGTATACCATTAATATAACAAAATAATTAATTTAATGGTACAATAAATACGATCAAAATGATTCGAAAACAATATGAATAAGATATTTATTACAAAAACCACGTTTACGAAGTCTACCGATAAGATATGGCGATTTGACAACTCGATTGAATTCACTGAAACCGTTTGGAAGCCTTTCATACTCCATCTATATTAAAAAACAATGTCAACATTAAAATGTTTGCTTTTAAATTAATGGTTTGACACTTTCATTTTAATAAAAGATAAACGTAACTAAAGTTTTTGATTGCTTTTAATTTTTTATTTGTTTTATAAAATGCGATGTAATCCGTGCAATTGATATTAATTTTTTTGCTCACAAATGTCTGTACTGCCCGGGGATCGAACCCGGAACTCTTGGTGTAGTAGTCGACGTCTCACCCATTACACAGAATGGAAAATTTAACTTAGACTTTACATCTAAAATTTAGTTTTAAACTATCTATTACGATACTATTAGAACGCAGTAGTTATCTATTTAAAACTTGCAATCATTATTCAAAGCAGTTCCCTATAAAACACAACTCCCGTAACAATGATATTCTGTATATATAAAGGTAGATACGCCATCCGTGCCTCAAAACCGAACCGCCGAAGGGATTACAGTTTGTACTCTTTTGTTTAGGTAAATGTACGCTCATTCGAAATATGTGTATGTGTGCTGTCACTGCATTTGGAACACTTTTTTCAATGGTTTTGTGAGCATATCACGAATCTATACTTTTTTATATCATTGTCCCGGAACGAAATAAACCACAACTCCAATCGGGACCTGCAGTCCCGTTAAGCGACCGCTAAGGGAGTTTTAAACTCTGCGGTGTTTATTTACCGTTTAGAACAGCTGAGAATGAGACACTTCTAATTCAATTCCCAAAACGCTATTGAGGGTGGAACGGGGGAAACGCTGGGGGGAATCGGTATCGGGAGGAAACTCCGTCGAGGTGAAACGGCACTGCGCTACGACTTTATTGGAGGCCATTAGAAACTTTGGTGTTAAAATTTTAAGGCAACATTTAATCAATACGTTTGAAGAAATATGTATTGGCGGGGTGATTTATTTTTCGACGACTGCATTTCAGATTTTTTTTATTTTATTTAATTAAATTGAAATAATGTTATTTACACAGGATATTATTATAGAGCGTCGGTGGCTCAATGGTGTGGACTATTGCCCTCCTACCGGGAAGGCTGAGGTTCAAATCCCGACACGTACCAATGTGCTTTCAAATTTTCGAAAAATGAATGTACGTTATCCGAAGCTCTTACGGTGAAAGAAAACATCGTAAGGAAACCAGCGCATGCCTGCGTAGAAATTCAAAGGTTGCGCGTGAAGTCGTCCAATCCCGCACTGGGCCGCGTGGACGACTAAGGCCTAATCACCCTATACGGGTAGGCTCGTGCCCCTCGGTGGGGACGTTTAATGAGCTGATGATGATGATATTTTAATTAGTACAAGGTAGCCGTTTTAGTTGTTTTTACCTTGAATTAGACACAGTAAAATATTTTAAAGACGGTATTATGGTTACTACTAGAAATATATGGCAAATCAGGATGAAACACATTATAAGCCTAATGGGGATAGGTAGCTTATTAACCCGTTGAACGCCGGGAATCCAGACACAATAGAAAATCTATTGTGTCTCACGTCTTAACGCGTCATTGGTGGTCAAAGGGTTGGCTTTAATCTATTGGCTGAAACCAAAAAGGCGTAACTTGTCTTCTAAAGCACGGTGATCCATTGCGCAAAGACACCGATATATAAACAACTGTTCCTAACTATGTTTAGAAAAGACTATTCGTTAATATTGAATAAACTTATTTGTTGTTTTTTTATTATAAGTGTACATTACGGTCAGGACACTCACCTGATGGTAAGTGATACGTCTGACCATTTTAGAGTGGCGTTGAAGAAGACCAACAACTGATAAGACAGTTCCTCCACCAATGCCGCGCTGCGCTCGACACCCGAGACGACAGATGTTAGAGGCCTCTTATACCTAGTAATTTGTATGTGTTTGTAACAATAAAATAGTTTTCATAAAACACAATTTATTTAAGATATTAACAATTTTAAATTTAACTAAAATATTTAAATATTCCCTAAACACTTAAAATAAACAATTAAAACTAAAAAATATAATTTAAAGAAGTCCCTTTCGGCAATGTTCCGATAATACTGGCACCGTTACCCCTTTGGATTGCCAGACTGATTTTTTGTCCAAGATAGCTGCCAGATCATCGGTCACCTGTGATGTCAACTAACCTTTTCGAAATTTCCTCGAAAATGCTTACTTTTCATTATTTCTTTCTTTCAGAAATTTTCTACGAGTAGTAGAGACCGTGAACTGGCAAGCTACGCTCTCTAGCCCGATGGACCGAAGATGGAGGCTGGATATCAAAGCGGAGGACCTTGAGATCTGGTGTAGATTGGGAGAGAACTATATTCAGCAATGGACTGTGATTATTGCGAGAGAGTTGTTGAATTGTCAACCATACGGCATGATGCTATACTGTGTATGATTGACATTTTACATTATTTCCCTTTTTAGGGTTCCGTAGCCAAATGGCAAAAAACGGAACTCTTATAAATTCGTCAAGTCTGTCTGTCTGTCCGTCCGTCCGAATACAACCCCTTTTTACCCCGAAACTATAAGCACTACACTATTCAAACTTTGTACGTATATGTATTCTGTAAACCGCTATTAGGTTTTAATAAGAAACTTGAAAAAAATAAACATATTTTGGGGTTCCCCATACATTGAACTGAACCTCAATTTTTTTTTCAATGCTCCCCCCGTTTGGTGTATCAATGTGTAGAGCTTGAAAAATGATATCGAGGTTTCTCATATCATTTTTTTATGATATGTGTCCGCCCCCCCCCCCTCTAATTTCTAAACTATGGGATTGAAAAAATGGAAAAAAAAAATATTATACATTACCAGAAAATCTAACAACGAAATTTAGTTTGAACGATTTCTGGTGAGTAGTTCTTTATACGTCAAAAACGGTGATCCTTTTTTTTATTAAAGCTGTAGTAGGTGCCTAAGTAAATAAAAAATACTTTATTTTATGTTACATGTTGTTGCGGAACCCTCCACGGGCAATTCCGACTCGTGCTTGGCCAATCTTTTTAACATGTTTTACTACATTTTTAAAGTGTTTGATATGAATATTATGTAACAAGGATTCATTTGTTTACTATAAGAATTTACTGACGTATTTTAAATATAATGCTGAAATGTAGTTGATTAATTTTTGTCTTATTTTACTAAATTGACACACAAATTCAACGCATTACTTTGCCCTCTGGTATTGCAAGTGTACATGGGCGACGCCGTCATTTATCATCAGTCGTCAGATGAGCCGTGTGCTCGTTTGCCTGCATAAAAAAAAGTATCTTGAAAATTACATTTATTATTTTGAATGCAATGAAATGTTATTGATAAATGTAACTTTAGTTTGAATAAGAGTTTCTTAAAATGTTACCTCAAAATTTTCGCGTCGTGTAATCCATAGAATATGTTTATTATAATTATGTACTATTTTATTGTAGGCATATTCTGGCAAATGAATAATTTATTATTATTAATGTGACCTCTCAATGCAATGAATAAAGTTCGCATCTTTTCAAGTGTTATAAATCTAGAAACAACAAACAGTGTAGTCTAAGTCATGATACGACTATATCCCTCGGGGGATAATGTTCATTTTTAATCACACCGACACCAGCATGCAATGCTTATTTGCATACATAAAGTGTACGCCACTGTCTCTCAANAGTGTAAAGATCTGATTATAGCGTCGGTGGCTCAATGGTGTGGACTGTTGCCTTCCGATCTGGAGGGTGTAGGTTCAAATCCCGTCATGTACTAATATCTTTTCGTAGTTTCAAAATTATATGCACGTTATCCGACGCTCTTACGGTGAAGGAAAACATCGTGAGGAAATCTGCAAACGCCTGCGAAGAGATTCAAAGGATGTGCGTGAAGTTGGCCAATCCGCTGAGCCCGCGTGGACGACTAAGGCCTATACACCCTTCACGGGTTGGCTCAAGCCCCTCGGTGGGGACGTTTAATGAGCTGATGATGATGATATTTTAATTAGTACAAGGTAGCCGTTTAAGTTGTTTTTACCTTGAATTAGACACAGTAAATTTTAAAGACGGTTTATACTTACTACTAGAAATATATGGCAAATCAGGATGAAACACATTATGAGCTAATGGGATAGGTAGCTTATTAACCGTTGAACGCCGGATCCAACACAATAGAAATCTATTGTGTCTCACGTCTTAACGCGTCATTGGTGGCCAAAGGGTTGGCTTTAATCTATTGGCTGAAACAAAAAGGCGTAACTTGTCTTCTAAAGCACGGTGATCCATTGCGCAAAGACACCGATATATAAACAACTGTTCCTAACTATGTTTAGAAAAGACTATTCGTTAATATTGAATAAACTTATTTGTTGTTTTTTTATATACAGTGTACATTACGGTCAGGACACTCACCTGATGGTAAGTGATACGTCTGACCATTTTAGAGTGGCGTTGAAGAAGACCAACAACTGATAAGACAGTTCCTCCACCAATGCACGCTGCGCTCGACACCCGAGACGACAGATGTCAGAGGCCTCTTACCTAGTATTTGTATGTTTGTAACAATAAATAGTTTTCATAAAAACAATTTATTTAAGATATATTCATCATCATCATCATCAGCTCATTAAACGTCCCCACGAGGGGCACGAGCCTACCCGTATAGGGTGATTAGGCCTTAGTCGTCCACGCGGGCCCAGTGCGGATTGGACGACTTCACACACAACCTTCGAATCTCTCGCAGGCGTGCATGAAGGTTTTCCTCACGATGTTTTCCTTCACCGTAAGAGCGTCGGATAACGAATATATTTTTCGAAAATTCGAAAATACATTGGTACGTTGCGGGATTTGAACCTCAGCCCTCCCGGTAGGAAGGCGACAGTCCACACCACTGAGCCACCGACGCTCTATTAAGATATCTGATCTCTATATTTAAGATATTAACAATTTTAAATTTAACTAAAATATTTAAATATTCCCTAAACACTTAATAAACAATTAAAACTAAAAAATATAATTTAAAGTAGTCCCTTTCGGCAATGTTCCGATAATACTGGCACCGTTACCCTTTGGATTGCTAGACTGATTTTTTGTCCAAGATAGCTGCCAGATCATCGGTCACCTGTGATGTCAACTAACCTTTCGAAATTTCCTCGAAAAATGCTTTTCATTATTTCTTTCTTTCAGAAATTTTCTACGAGTAGTAGAGACCGTGAACTGGCAAGCTACGCTCTCTAGCCCGATGGACCGAAGATGAGGCTGGATATCAAAGCGGAGGACCTTGAGATCTGGTGTAGATTGGGAGAGAACTATATTCAGCAATGGACTGTGATTATTGCGAGAGAGTTGTTGAATTGTCAACCATACGGCATGATGCTATACTGTGTATGATTGACATTTTACATTATTTCCCTTTTTAGGGTTCCGTAGCCAAATGGCAAAAAACGGAACTCTTATAAATTCGTCAAGTCTGTCTGTCTGTCCGTCCGTCGAATACAACCCCTTTTACCCCGAAACTATAAGCACTACACTATTCAAACTTTGTACGTATGTATTCTGTAAACCGCTATTAGTTTTAATAAGAAACTTGAAAAAAAAACATATTTTGGGGTTCCCATACATTGAACTGAACCTCAATTTTTTTTCAATGCTCCCCCGTTTGGTGTATCAATGTGTAGAGCTTGAAAAATGATATCGAGGTTTCTCATATCATTTTTTATGATATGTGTCCGCCCCCCCCCCCTCTAATTTCTAAACTATGGGGTTGAAAAATCGAAAAAAAAATTATTATACATTACCATAAAATCTAACAACGAAATTTAGTTTGAACGATTTCTGGTGAGTAGTTTTTTTATACGTCAAAAACGGTGATCCTTTTTTTTTATTAAAGCTGTAGTAGGTGCCTAAGTAAATAAAAAATACTTTATTTTATATTACATGTTGTTGCGGAACCCTCCACGGGCAATTCCGACTCGTGCTTGGCCAATCTTTTAACATGTTTACTACATTTTTAAAGTGTTTGATATGAATATTATGTAACAAGGATTCATTTGTGTACTATAAGAATTTACTGACGTATTTTAAATATAATGCTGAAATGTAGTTGATTAATTTTTGTCATATTTTACTAAATTGACACACAAATTCAACGCATTACTTTGCCCTCTGGTATTGCAAGTGTACATGGGCGACGCCGTCATTTATCATCAGTCGTCAGATGAGCCGTGTGCTCGTTTGCCTGCATAAAAAAATATCTTGAAAATTACATTTATTATTTTGAATGCAATGAAATGTTATTGATAAATGTAACTTTAGTTTGAATAAGAGTTTCTTAAAATGTTACCTCAAAATTTTCGCGTCGTGTAATCCATAGAATATGTTTATTATAATTATGTACTATTTTATTGTAGGCATATTCTGGCAAATGAATAATTTATTATTATTAATGTGACCTCTCAATGCAATGAATAAAGTTCGCATCTTTTCAAGTGTTATAAATCTAGAAACAACAAACAGTGTAGTCTAAGTCATGATACGACTATATCCCTCGGGGGATAATGTTCATTTTTAATCACACCGACACCAGCATGCAATGCTTATTTGCATACATAAAGTGTACGCCACTGTCTCTCAATAACTTTAATTATTCAGGGGTTACAGCTGCAACTCGCTGCACAAGTCAAAAGCATGTTTAAGAGTCAAAGACTCGTTCGCTATTTGGTAAGATACAACACGACTATTGGATCTGATTAGAGAAAAGCTACCATTTTTTTATTTGGGTTAAAAGCAATGAAGATCAATATTTGCTTACAAATAACACTATTCAATCGCCTGAAGCATTACCATTGCATGCAAAAGTAATCAATCTAATAGTCTTAAGCGCCCCAGTATAGACATGCCTCTAAAACCGCCGAAGAGAGTACAGTTTGTACTCTTTTGATTAGGTAAATGTGTTCGATTTGCATTATGTGTATGTGAGCTGTCGCTGCATTCGGAACACTTTTTTCGATTGTTTTATAAGCATATCACGAATCCATAATTTTTACATCATTGCTTCATTACGGATCTCTTTATGTCAAGCAACGGACATTATAAATGACTGTAATTTTAGTCATACATAATTAATATTATTAAGATTTCAAACAGCATAATCTGTTGCCGTGGAGAAAACACATTTAAGTGTTAAACGAACCCGAGTTTTGATTAATTAACCGCCAAAACTTACGTGTTCAAGTTTCTAAGAGTTCGCTTATTAATCTTCGTCTTGAAAATCGAATCGCAAAATTGGGACGACAACTTCGATAACTGAAACAACTAAATGACGTGCTTTGCTCTCAGTTGAGAATGATGAGATATTTATTGATCTAGCTATGCATTGTCGTAGACAAATAGTCATATCATAGAAAGACCTATTGAGGACATACAAAGTATTATTTGAGCGTCGGTGGCTCCAAACAATTTAGTATTGCCTTATATAAAACGGACATGGCCTCAAAAGGACCCTATGCCATGTCAATAAAGGTGTACAACCACCTACTGAAAA
This sequence comes from Leucinodes orbonalis, assembly GCA_019425675.1. NCBI lineage: Eukaryota > Metazoa > Arthropoda > Insecta > Lepidoptera > Crambidae > Leucinodes > Leucinodes orbonalis. Next base: position 36,068 of record PQWD01013727.1, on the reverse strand, counting down.
TAAATCGAAACAAATATAAACATACATTAACCTTTTAAAACATTTTTACATGGCAAATGCTACTACGACTTATCGAATATATGAATGATAAAAATATAATTTGACTAGGCATTAAGTAACCTTATAAGTATGTACCTATGGAAATGTCGGTCTGCATACAAGTATTTTTGTTTTTTTGTATTGTAAATTTTTTGTATATCAAAATTAATTAATTTGACATTTATATTCCGTTATTTCTTTTATTGTATATTTTATTAACAAACATTTTTTTTCTTGACATATTATAATTTTTTTTTTAAATATATTTTTATTTGACTTACTGTTATTGCTAATTTAATAATCTTTATTGTATCTTATTTTCTCTATTTTGATATTATATTGATTTGTTATTGACTGAATTAAATAATGTACTAAATGTCTAAATCAATATTAATGTAAATAGGATTTTATGTTAATGTTAAATTGCACACTTCCAGGGTCCATATGATCGACCCAATATTGTAAAATCTTATGAAATACATATGTTATGCAATTGAAATAAATAAATAATAAATAAATGGTGTGGACTGTTGCTTCCTACGGCGGGCTGGTTCAAATCCGACACGTACCAATGTGTTTTTGAATTTCGAAAATATATGTACGATATCCGACGCTTACGGTGAAGGAAAACATCGTGAGGAAACCTTCATGCACGCCTGCGAAGAGATTTAAAGGTTGTGTGTGAAGTCGTCCAAACCGCACTGGGCCCGCGTGGACGACTTAAGGCCTACTTACCCTATACGGGTAGGCTCGTGCCCCTCGGTGGGGACGTTTAATGAGCTGATGATGATGAAAAGTATTACCTTTACGCGCGTAATGACAAAACCTTTGAAATTGAAAGTGTTTATTCAATTTAGGTCCTTACAGAACACTTATGAATGTCAAATGAAGCTACCGCTGGTTCGGGAGGTAGTTCTCCACTGAGAAGAAACTAGCAAGAAACTCAGTAGTTACTAGTACTCTTTTCAAAAAAAATGTGTTTAGTAAAGAATCATTTGTAATCAAAATAATTATATAAAGAAAATTATATTCACATTTTTTATCATATAAGTATTGGTAAAAATATAATAATCTACAAAAGTACTATTAAGCAGTTAAGTATTATATAAATTGAAATAGATGATAACAAAAAAAAAAAAAGTAGTGCAGGCGTGGAGATCAACATGTCCATGAGTTTTTATCATTTATATAATCTTCAATATTATAGTAAGCTTTTTTATTTAAATCGACCTTTTGCATGATCATTATATTTATTTATTCTTTATGCACCATAACATAATACAACAGCACAAAGGCGAACTTAATGCCTAGAGGCCTTCTCTAACAGTTTCGGGTCCTTCCTTCCTTTCAAGAAAGAAGTTCCTTCGGGTCAAGCAGAAAAATTATATTGGATAAAGAAACACAAAAATAAATATTTATAATATCCAAATGATACGATAAGTAGTTTCTTAAATTCAGTGCTAATTATTCTTATGCTGGGTTCTCACTGCGTGTGATACCAAGCGCCACGACGTTTTATGTCGGAATTTTCAAAGGCTTGGCACGTCAATGCGCTAACCAGATTGATTTGATAGATATTGGCTCGGAGTGTGGCACAGACACGAAACAAAGCGCCCGTGGCGCATTCTGCGCCACGCCCGAGCATGGCGCGTAAAGTCCCTTCATAAGCCGTGTGGCGCGTGCAGGCGCGTTCAAATCAACACGGGGTCGGCGCGGCGTGTGATAGGACACGCAGTGGGAAAGTCAGATTTATGCTACAATATTATAATCCCAGACTGAAACTGGATTCGTTTTCACATAAATCAATTTTACAGTAAAAATAAACTCATTATACGGTGTCGAGATACAATATTTCTATAGGAAATGCTACCATTTTACAAAATATACGCTTGCTTTGTTAGCATAAAATTAATGTTAATTCATGCTTTTAGCGTACATTTATAATAATGTAATTTTGGTTTCATAATAGAAGCTGATTACTATGAATGCATACATTTTATCGACTTTGGAGGTAAATAAGGTGATGACCAGGTTAAGGTGGGGCGTAGCAAATGGATGTCAACTTCTAGGGATCGGTCCGCATGTAAATCATTAGGGGAGGCCTTTGTTCAACAATGAACATTGTATGCTAGGCTTGTATGATGATGACCCTCCTATCTGACCGGACCGGACATTGGATATGTTCCCTGAGACCAAATAAATAATAAAGAAAGAAATATCCACTGACATTCACACAACGCCAAGTTAAGCGTGAAGCCTGTAGTATGGATACTCAACAACGGATAAACATCCTTATATACTTTTCTTAAATACATACATATTATACAAAGAAACACCTAGACCAATACAAATAGAGATGTTCAAACACAAATGTTTGTACTACCCGGGGGTCGAATCGAAGATCAGCCAAAATATGCAGCGTCCGTATTACGACTTTTTCTTTGAGAGATTTGCTCGTTGCAAGTAGGTACTACTATTACGAAACCTTGTGATCGACTGACAAAGTAAAGGAAATATCATTAAACACGGTAGCATAAACTGGAGCACGGCCTTTTAACCAAAAATATCGATTTTTATTATTAATTTTATGTTACTACTTTTGTTTGACTGTCTTTTCTTTTACGTATTTTATTGTTATATATTTTATTGTTTGTGTTGTCAAATAATTGATTTTTTTGCATTAAATAAATAAAAGAAAGAAATATCATTAGAAAACTTAAAACAACTTTGTACAAAAATACTATGCGGGTGCCGGTAACGGCGGCTTATGGACAAAACATTCGGCATAGAAGGAGTAGCAGACTTCTTTCTTTAAACCTATAATATTTTATATGCGTCCTTATAGCAAAATCCTTCAATCGAAAATACCATGAAAGATAAGGTGTACAGATACTGGTTACTGCTGTCGATAGGTTTGACGTGCCTTCCAAAATAGCAAGTCAAGTCGTCGTCTTCCGAAGATTCGAAATAATATGTAAGGCCACCTTAGATAACCAATTAACTATATGCACAAACTCACTCATTAAGTGTCCGCAGAAAAATTCTGCCCATCGCGTCATTTGGACAGAATTTTCATTCATAATAACGTCGCTACATGACATAGTAGCGTCGTAAAAGCGTCGGTGGCTCAGTGGTGTGGACTGTCGCCTTCCTACCGGGAGGGCTGAGGTTCAAATCCCGACACGTACCAATGTATTTTCGAATTTTCGAAAAATATATGTACGTTATCGACGCTCTTACGGTGAAGGAAACATCGTGAGGAACCTTCATACACGCCTGCGAAGAGATTCGAAGGTTGTGTGTGAAGTCGTCCAATCCGCACTGGGCCCGCGTGGACGACTAAGGCCTAATCACCTATATACGGGTAGGCTCGTGCCCTCGGTGGGGACGTTTAATGAGTTGATGATGAGTGATTCTAAAACTAAAAAATAATTTTACTTATTTTTTATTAAATTAATTGTTTGATTAGTCTTTTGATCGGTCAAAAGACTAATCAAATGATCATCCAAACACGTTACTCGCTACAATATCATAGCCCTTTCTTTTTAGTACGCTAAAATGTGATCAATTTTCAAGTTGTATTTTTCCACGCGTGGATTTAAGCCTCACGTTTCGTTTTACAGTTTAAATGTTCAGTGCACGCCATTCGTCAAAGTTGCATAATCGTATAGTTGCCTCTTTATATTTTGCTGACGACTTGTAAAATGGCTCAGTGAGAATTTCCATTTCGAGGTGTTGAGCATGTGATTTTAGAACTTTACTCGTGTTTTGCTTTGACAGACGTATGTTTCTCGGAGCAAGCGTTGTGTGTAAAATTTCATGATAATGATGTCAAGTTCTTTTAAATTTTATGGCTAATTTTCCATTATTTTCGCGTTTCTTGCCGGCTCATCTCGAAGATCGTACTTATTCCGAACCGGTGGTAGAGTCATAAATAATATAATAATAATAACAATTGACGATTCAAAAGTATCTGTAAAAGATTTGATAGAATAAAGGTTTTTATGTTTGTATGTTGTAGTTTGTTATTCTCGTATCGAGTCGATATGAATTCACAAGTTCAATATGGTAAACGCGACCAATATTTGACCACTTTAATCGCCCTTGCATTTACCATCTAGAGGTCCCGGAAACCGCACAAAGATGGACAGTTCGTGCAAGGTGTTCCATTGTCTGTGAGGTACCAAAGTCACACAAACTGCTACTTGAATATCCCCATCTTACCCGATTTTGTTATAACAATTTTATTTATTTTAAAAAAACCCTGAAAATGGCTTTGTAATACAAAAGACCAAACAAGAGAATGGCAAAAAATTCAATCAGGAAGATCCAAAAATATATGTTGTCAGGAAGTTGCCTGATTGTCTATTTCTTGTGGCCTTGCCTTACCTATCTTGCTTGCCTTTGTCAATTTTTCCATTAGGCAGCCTGGAGGAAAATATAGGAAAAGGATATTGAAACAATTTAATTACAAAGTATGCTCTAATTTAGAAATCGATTTAAAAGGTTTTAAAATGTTGGTAATAATATGATACAATTTTGTTCTATACACATAAATGTGCGAAGAACGGAACGTCGACTGTACGATTGTGCGAAATAGTGTTTTGTTTGAAATCATTGGCGACCCTACTCTGACTGACGCTAAGCTGCAAAGCCTCGAGCATCGTCGTAGAGTTGCACGGCTGTCGGTTTTTTACAGGCTACATTTCGGTGAGTGTGCGATGGAATTACACGCGTTAATTCCACCAGCCTCTTTTCACCATCGGGATACAAGACGGAGGCGAGCGTTCCATCCATACGTGGTAGACATTCCACACATCCGCACAGCCCGCTTTGGTGCCTCGTTCCTAATGCGCACCGCAAAGGAATGGAATTCTTTGCCTCCTTATGTGTTCCCCGATCATTACAACCTGGCCGTCTTCAAGACAAGAGTGAATAGGCTGTTTCTAGGCAGGCATGATCCATCTTCGGCCACATCATCACTTACCATCAGGTGAGATGGCGGTCAAATGTCTACCTATAAAGGATAAAAAAAAACAATTTTTTCTCGACAAAAGTTGTTTCGACTGAGCGATATGTTGGGGACGTAGGAGGAGCATGAGCCTACCCGTATCTCTTCGTACGAAGGAGCATGAGCCTACCCGTATCTCTTCGCAGCCGTGCGCAGTTTCCTCACGATGTTTTCCTTCACCGTAAGAGCGTCGGATAAACGTACATATGATTTTGAAAATTCGAAAAGACATTTGCACGTTTCATGATTGGGACCTGCACCCTTCAGATTGGAAGACAAACAGTCCACACCAATGAGATTATTATCCATAAACAGCGAGAGTCACAAAGGACACATTTGTCATTTTAAATTAGATCATATAACTTACGTATTCAATTTCGATTTTTCAATGTATTAGTTAATCTGTATAAGTCTTATTGCAAAGCTCTGCTATACCGTTTGAGTAAATTCATGTAACTGATTTCGTGTCCCTTTTTCCCGAAAGGGAATTTCAAAATCACTTCTCATCACAATAAATGAAGAATTGAATACAAGAACGTGATACTTTCCTATTCTAAATTTTATATTTCATACACACTTATATGTCTTAATTTAAATTCTTTCGTTCAAGTAAATTATCGTAAACCAGGGTAAAATATTGTATGTAACTACTATGTATTAATTACTGGCTAGACCTATGTATATAATAACAGTAATCATATTTTGTATCTTTTTGAAATAAATATTTGTAAATGAAAATGCGTAGCTCTACATAGTACAAATTATACTATACCACACACACACATACGTTATATGAATATGATGCCAAGGGTAACCTTGTCCCTCGGCAAATACTAATTGTGAACTCCAAACCCTCACATAGAAACAATTAACTACACGTTAATAATTCAAAGCTGTGACAGTTTGCAATGAATGTATATTACCATGTAATTATAAGTTTTGCCATTAATTCTCTAACATGCACCGCTTGTTTGAGACTTCGACGGGTGACGTTGGAGTAATAATGGTTTCATTTTAAAAATATAAGCTTATGTAAGATCAAGAGCGTCGGTGGCTAATTGATTTTGAACTAATTGCCCTTTCAATCTTAAGAGTGCAAGGTTAAATCCAGCCACTTTTTTAATGTCTATCCAATTAAATATAAATAATAAATAGTCTCTGATATTCACACAGCGCCATCGAGTCCCAAACTAAGCATTTATCCTGTAATATGGGTACTAAACAACTAATAAACATACTTATATTTTTTTTTGTAAATACATACACATTATACATAGAAAACACCCAGACAATTACAAACAGACATGTTCATGCACACAAATGTTTGTACTGCCCGGGGATCGAACCCGGAACCTTTGGTGTATTAGCCGATGTCTCGACCATGACACTAAAGGGGTCGTCAAATTAAGAGTAAAACAGATAGTACTAGATAAGGTACTTGACATCGTGAGGAAACCTTCATGCACGCCTGCGAAGAGATTCGAAGGTTGTGTGTGAAGTCGTCCAATCCGCACTGGGCCCGCGTGGACGACTAAGGCCTAATCACCCTATACGGGTAGGCTCGTGCCCCTCGGTGGGGACGTTTAATGAGCTGATGATGATGATGATGAAGGTACTTGAAACAGTAGCCTAGCTAACACTAACATATTACTCAAATACCTACATAATTATATAACTAAGTTAGTTAAAAGGCGTTTAATAGTGGCAACTGACTATATAGTGTGATTTATTACTACTTTAGTAGAAGGCAGTTGTTATCTGGTGCAGTAATGGTATATCCTTGTATATGAATAAACAAAACATATTCCTGATGCGCACCGCAAAGGAATGGAACTCTTAGCCTCCATGTCATGTCTGTTTGTATGTGTTCCCCGGTTATTACAACCTGACCATCTTCAAGGTAAGAGTGAATAGGTTGTTTCTAGGCAGGCATGATCCATTCTCGGAAGCATTATTCCTTACCATCAGGTGAGATGGCGGTCAAATTCTGCCTCTAGAAGATAAAAAAACATATTCCCCATACTATTTAAAGAGGAAAATATACAACGAACGATTTTACACATGACCACTCAGTAGGATTAAAAGGGGTCCCTACCAAAAAGTCAAAAGTAAACAGATCAAGTCCCAAAGTTCTGTAAACAATGAAAGTTTCTTAGCTTCAAATTGATAGTTTGAGATCCCTTTTCCGTGAAAGGGTGGGAAATGTGGTTCTCCGGGTTTATCCTTATTCGAACATATCAAGTTTCGACACGGAGGTAAACCCGCGATGATTCTAATTGATTGATCTCTGTACTATCTGAATATTGGAAAAGTTTGAACAAGTCACTTGTATGTGAAGCTAAAACTAAAAGCTTGTTTACGAGATAAAAATAGGAGCTTTTGAAAGACTGATAGTCGACGGCGTTCGATTACTTTTCTTTTCCTATTCACTTTGATAATAGTTATGTTTTTAAATAAATTAATAAATAAGAATTTATTAATTAAACAGATACCTTATCTAGTACTATAAACGGTCGCCAAGGTGATATTAACATATTACTCAAATACCAACATATATATTTCTAGTCAAGCCAGCCATTTAAAAGGCGCTAGCTAGCTATTTTCATACGTATCATTTTATGACTACGCTCCATACCATTTCCCGAAACCCTGTTCAATTTGGTCGGCCATAAATAACGCTGTACTCCAAATGTAATATGAATTTCAGTGAGCAACCCAAACTTTTATTGACCCACCATAATCAAGTATAATCAAGAGAAAAACTGCCAAAGTTTTTTTAACTGCCCAAGTTGGGTCGTTCGCTGTTTCCTAGTGACCGCAGAGGCTTATCTAAATTGAGAATGGCGTAGTCTATTTCTGATGCCAATAAAAGATAGACTGAATAGTAGCAAGAAGTACTTCGATATGGCATTATTTTTTGGGGAAATTCAACTAATGAAGAGACCGCATTTAAAGCCCAAAAACGCTGCGTAAGGCTATGTTTGGCATTAAGACTACAGAAAGCTGTAAACCATTATTTTTGAAACATAAAATTTTAACACTTCCGTCACTGTACTTATACGAGGTAGCGGTGTTTGAGAAATGTAATCATCACTTGTTCCCGAAGTTGTCGGATGCTGTTACTAGGAATCGTCGTGGTGGCGATAGATTATGTTTGCATACAGCCAAAACCACATTATTAAATAAAAGTGTGATTTGTATGGCGCCCAAGATATTTAACAAGATTCCTTAGAGGTTGAAAAAGCTCAATACCAATTTATTTAAAATACATCTGAAAATGTTTTTAATAGACAAATGTTACTACAGCATTGATGATTTTTAAAATGATACTATAATAAAATGAATTCATAGAAATTGTATAATGTTATAATTAATTTAATTTTTTCAGTAGTATGGAATTTTAATTATGACTTGTTTATTATTTTAATGACTATTCTTTTTGATTCTTAAAAATTGACATTGTTCCTATATTAATATTTACACGCCATTGTTGGCAAAACATGTTGGTACCCAATTAACTATTTAAGACGAGCATTCATGTTATATGTTATGTTATGACACATGTTTTGAAAAATAAATAATTTTCTTTCTTTCTTTCTTTCAAGGATCTAAGTAGGTTTCTTAATCTAAATTTTGTTACGCAATACTAATAGCTATAAAATTACAAAACATTGATTTAAATTTAGACATCAAGCAACAAACATTCATACTTTAAGGGTACACAGTTACTCATTTCACTTAAATGCAAATAAATGAGTATTCAAACCAAATTAGTCATTTTGTGCGAGTGTTTCCTAGTTGGGTAGGAAACACTTCCTGATTTTGAGAAAAAGTATGTTTTTAATTTTAATATTCCTCTACATTGAGCTAAGTGCCTCCTGCCTTTCTTGAATGCTTACTTATTTTGTTAAAAAGGCAGCTTTAGTTACGGCGTGTGAAAAAGGCATTTTACTAGATTTTTATGGCTTCGTAATTCGTCACAGTTGAGTGATTACAGAGTGTACAGGACAGTCAGGAAGCTCTCCTGATGGTAAATGATTCGCCAAACCATGACAGAGTGGCATTTAAGGAAAATAAACAGCTGATAGACAGTTATTATTCTCCATCAATGCCACACTGCGCCCATTACCCGAGACAACAGATGTGGTATCTTATACCTGGTAATTAACTAGATACAGTGCCCTTATCTCGAAAAATAAAAGTGCATAACACTCACTATTATACGGGACGATATCTGGCACTGCAGTGTTACCTACCTAGACAATTCAGTACTGAGTCATACACCTAGTAAAATTTCTGATAACACGTAAATTAATATGTTTAATATGTACCAGCAACTCCCTAGAAATTCCATTAAAGGATGGGGCTGAGGATAGTACACAACTTTGCGCATTATTGTGAAGGCCCACACCCCAAAATACTATATTAAGTCTGTAAATAAAAGTATAAATGGTAGTTTTAGAGTCTCTGAATAATTCTTACTGTACTTAGGACCAAAATGGCAGTGATAAATCTCCGAGGGAACTAATCTAGCATCTTCGGGAGGTTAATGGTGTCCATTAAAAGTGGAACTATTCCCACAAAGCTACGTGATCAGCACTCGGGAACGGATATTTGTTTCAGGTTAGTGTGTTTCACTTAGGTCTTGTTTACGGCTTGCTGAAAACTAAATTTAGTAACAATAAAATTTATGTATTTTGGATATTTTTTTCCATAAGTTTACAATAAGTTGAAATGTGTTTTAGTATTGCCTGTGTCAGTACAATTTTATCTTAAGAGATCACTGTAAGCTGACCAATATGTATGAAATGTGTTCCAAAAATAATCAAAATATTAAAACCCTCTATTCACCTACTTATGGCTCTTATGAAAGAAAATTAACGAAGTATTAAGTTAACGACCAATTTCTTACAATGAATACATAATTATAAAAATATAAATGAAATACCGGTAATTGCCTCTAATCAAATAGAATGTTTACGATGTGTTGTTTCACTATTTTTCGTAAAAGTTACCCAATTCTCTGTACAAATGTGCGCAAACAGCTCAAATGATTGCAAATGAAAACGCCGCCCATTACTATTGGCCTTATAGTTCCCAGAAATTCGTTCACGACCCTTTAAAAGATATATAGTTTCCCATTGCTTACTATTAATAACAATGGTCACAATTTCAGTTCGAAATTCAAGGAAGGGACCCCCAATAAAGGGAAATGTTAATTCGCCGAACACAGTCATTAGTTCTCGAGACATTTACCTATGCACGTATAGCGTGTGCTAGTGATATTGATACTTGTTAAAGTATCTATTTCAGTAGCATATGTTTTGCCTCGGTCGTCAACGGTGGCTCAGTGGTGTGGACTGTCGCCTTCCTACCGGGAGGGCTGAGGTTCAAATCCCGACACGTGCCAATGTATTTTCGAATTTTCGAAAATATATGTACGTTATTCGACGCTCTTACGGTGAAGGAAAACATCGTGAGGAAACCTTCATGCACGCCTGCGAAGAGATTCGAAGGTTGTGTGTGAAGTCGTCCAATCCGCACTGGGCCCGCGTGGACGACTAAGGCCTAATCACCCTATACGGGTAGGCTCGTGCCCCTCGGTGGGGACGTTATATGAGCTGATGATGATGTTTTGCCTCGTTAGGTTCCACATCATTGGAGTGCTAAAACTTGTTCAGGTGTTTTGGGGATAACCTTAGACATAATTCGACCTAGTCAAAAACTTACCGATATACTTGAGTATAACATTATTTCTCTCGTCATAATAGCTAATTTTTTGGTGTGACTAGACTGTGTTCCGGGTGGAAGGATGAAAAAAGCAGTAAAATGACAGAAAACTGTGAACTCATATTTTTCATTTTACCAGGCGGGCAGTCTGCTTAACTATTTACTCATTTTATAAAATAATATTACATAAAACAGCCGTGTTGTTTCTTCGACTATCACCCCTTAAAATGACATCGGCCCGTTAAAGAATAAATTCCGTAAAAATGAAGGAATCTTAATAACATTTTAAAGTGAACATCAAAATCATCACAGCATATTTTTTTATCCTTTCACAGGGTTAGGTATAACCCTTATAGTAGCCAAACTTCAACCAAGCCCAGGAAATCCGGGCCTATTCGAATGTTTGCATTCAGTATACAAAAGTGTACAAACGCCATGTTTTTTTCCATTGCGATTGTTTACCATGGCGTGTGCATATTTGAATAGTGTGCTAAATAACGAACAAGTCCACACTGAACAAAAACATGAAGCCATATCGTAGTTTCTAGGAATCAACTTCAATATTTACCTTCCGACATAATAATATGTAATGTAAAATGCTTTTTTTAATAAAATACGAAAAATGTATTTTAACTCTGCAGTAAAAGCATAACTAATCAGCCAACATTCGTCTTCTGCTGAACATAGGCCTCCACCAAAGAGCGCCAACCGTAGTAAGATACGAATAGTTAGTTCCTGATCTTAAGTACATAACGAAAGAGACAAGCCGATTATTGATACGTAGAATTTGTCGGTAGAGTTAGGCCGTGCATATTCAGAAACTTGGCTCTCTATGAGATTTGATATCTTTTCTCAGGTCAAACCTTTAGAGGTCTTCTTGGCAATAGTTGTACATGGAAATATGTTTCTGGTGGGGATTTCAGTCCTTTTAGTTACTGTCTAGAGACCCTATGTCGTGTAAACTATCATATCCTAATTCAAATATTTGCAGAAAGTCTTTTTTAACCCCATAGTATTTGGATCCCTGGCGGTAAAAACGGGTTAAAAAGCAAAATTTCCCTTAAAATCAATAACAAGTAATTCCCCCGTATCGTGTTATCCATCAAAACTCCGCCAGTTAATTTAAAAGGCCAATATGTAAGGCCGCACGCTCCAAGTAGTTACAAAACTTTTGCCAAGTATGAGAAGAATACATTTTTCATAAGACCGACAGTGAAATTAAGTGCTCCAAGACCTGATGAGGGTGCAGGTTAGAGTAGTGATGTTCCCCAATCAATTATTAATGGGTATATCGATAAGAAATTGGTTTAATATAACACATCAAAGCGACTATACATAGTTACGAGAAGTACAGTAAATAATGTAAACATCGACATAATTATTCCTACCTTTATTTATTTATATGTGTTTGTGAATTCACAAAAAAAAAATATTATTTCGTCATATATGTTTTTATTTTGAAACACAGTTCAAACGATATGATAAAAGTGATGTATAGTTATTCTGTACAGTTATTATAAGTAATTATTAGGTGTTAGGCTCGATACTTAGTCGTCTAAGTAACGATCCACCACCAAGACTCTCCTAATCATTGGTAGAAATACACAAACCGTGAATGATAAAAGTATAGAACTTCGATTATATTATAACTAAAATGTAAAATTTGGATAATTGCGAGCTTTAGCAATAAAAAATATTATTTTGAATCTGTATGATTTCGCATATTATGATGTAAGCACTGGAATCAGATATAATATTACTTGTTTATTTTACCATGTAAATGAAGGAACTCGGTCTGACAATTATTTACGAACCTACATCCGACAAGAACAATGTGTTCTCAAACTATACAATAGTTAAAATGCCCATTCCACACCACGATATAGGTTTATCAATTATCATATTATTGCATTACTTCTAAAGTCAGTTTAATCTTTACCTTGTAAGTTTTTCAACATTTATTTTACAAACATATTTTCTCGATAAATTTCCGATATGCAAAAATAATTGCCCATCACTAACGCCGACTAAAGCCAAAGTTAGAGTAGCTAATTTATCGGATCTCGCGTAGCAACCGTCGGAGGAGTTTCCATAACTATTGTTGTCTATCCCAACTATTTTTATTTTGTTAACTAGTTCGCTACTTGCGGCGTGCGGTGCATTATTATCAACTTCGGGGTAAAGGTCTCAACCTTTTTCAAGTCGATGCTGAAGTTGTACTTTTGGCGAAATAAATGGAATACCTTAAGGCGGCTTTTTGCTATCTTTAATCAACTACAAGCGAAACTTTTTTGCGAAAGTAGATTGTTGTTAGTTTGACAAACAAAGGTATACACTTGAGCAAGGACGATAATGTGATAAACTAATTTAATGACAACTAAGTTAAAAAATAGATGTTTGGTTTAGTTCTGTTATAAATTAATATAATTGATTAATTTATTGATATGCAAGTTAAATTTTATTTAATAATCGAATTAAGTAGCGTATTTTAAGTCAAAAATTCAAAAGTACTAAATATTGCATAAAAACTATATTTTGCCGTATCCTACATAGTAACTTTCTTGAAATCCTCTACAAAATGTAAGTTATGGACTTAGCAAACTCCGATATAATAAAGTACGTTTTTAGTGAAGCTTCGATGCTATTTCATACGGTCGTAATCTAGAAGAATTTTATGTGATATACTGACATAACGACAAATCAAGCATACTAGTGATGGTGGTATTTGAATATCGATATATAATATTTTATAAGTTGAAGTGGCAGTGGCTGGTCACGTATGTCGCAGAACCGATGGCCGTTGGAGCAGACGAGTTCTGGAGTGGAGACCGCGTCTTGGCAAGCGTAGCGTAGGACGCCCTCCGGCCCGATGGACCGACGACTTGCGAAAGGTCGCTGGTGGAAGCTGGATGAGAGGGGCGGAGGACCGGGATGTCTGGCGCAAGATGGGGGAGACCTATGTCCAGCAGTGGACTGCAATAGGTTGAAGAGAAGAGAGAAGAATATTTATAAATAACTATCAATATTTTCTGCAATTATTTCGTTGTTTCTTTATATATCAAGTAAGTTCCCTATGTTTATATTTCAATCTAATTCCTACTTACAATTTCTTACGACGATGTCATTTGTGTTACTTAGTTTGATGGATGGTTTACGTGAATTACAATCCTTAAAAACAGCTGTTGTATGGAGCTAACATTCTAGATGCTTTATTTTAAAATCTATTAACTTTATCTTTAGGAAATTTATAACGTTGTTTCAACAATTATAGCAAGCATTATTTAAATATTATTGATACATATGTCGATGTTGAGTCCACTCCGCCATATAAGTATTCTCATAATGCCTTATCGAATTCTTCGAAACTCGGAATTCCCAGCGCTCGTATAAATTGAACATTATAATTTATTTGCTCTGACGCAATTTCAATCTTGTCATTACAAATCCAGTTATATTTAATCAAACGGCGGGGATCGCAGATTGGTTTTTAATCTTACTCAATTTTACATTATACCTTTAATCTGACATTAATCTATTGTTTCGATCATGAAGTTATGTAAGGATCATTTAGGCATGAGTTGCCTGTTTTTGCACAAACTTTGAAGTAAGTGAAGCACTTTTGAGTATCAATTTCTTTCGTAAAATATTTGGAGTCAAAATTTTATGAAATAAAAACAAACTACTGATATATAGAACGGACCTTAAACCTACGTTGATAAAAAGTTTGGAAATTGTAAAGCATACAGCAAAGCGACTGCAATTTATGTAGTATGGTCAGGAAATTGCAATGCAAGAAAGTGTCCTACCTATTTCGAATCGATGGTGGAGTCATAAGAAATATAATAATAACAATTGATGATTCAATAGTATCTATATTTGAATAAAGTTATTTTGAGTTTTAGTTTGTGTCTTTTTATTTTTGATTCGATCGCGTAGAGAAATTTCATGTGTAGTCCTCTCCATAGCACGTTTCACGACCCGTACTACTAATTTAGCAGCTAGGATTTCATAACGCCATCCCACCCTGAATTAATATAGTGTGTTGAAAACAATTGATTGCCGATGTACTTTTATATTTTGTTATGTAAAAACATACCAACATTCTTTAAAAGTACATACAATGTGTATATTACATGGCATTTCTTACACAAAAGTATCTTTTCATGTCTGTTTAACATTTCAAGATACGTCGGAGTTTACAGAATAACGAATAATTATGATTTGTATATTTCCTAAGGAGTAATATTCATTTGCCGGAGTGTTATTTGAGAAGACGTGAGCAGTTCATTACTTACAAATTGGAATGAAAAATAATAAAATAAGTAGTAAAGGTTTTCCTTTTCAACAGTATGCTCGCCATTTAATTAATAACTTCATTTTTTTACGCTATGTTTCTCCATATTTTATTTATGGCCGTTTTGAACCTTAATGCAAAAAATGAATGTAAAATGTTATTTTCCATGTATCACTATTCACTTCGTCCGAGCGCGCGCTGTCGAGCAGTCGTATACAACTGAGAAAAATTTATTTTAATTACAACTACAATTGTGTATAGCAATTGAACCTTGTTACCTGAATTTACCATTCAAATTCTTCTGATATATTATTAACCGTCGTCAGGTACCAGGGCTAACACCTCTGTAGTATATGCAAAAAAGACAAACCATGCCTCGGTCACCACCTACCGTTGTGAAAACTTCTTCATATCCAGATTTGGCTTGGAAAGCAGAAGCTCGTCGTTGAACTTACGCAAGCGCAAACAAATTCTGACAATGACGACATCGCCGCTGTGCGCGCAGAATTTACTACTGCATTTGCTAAACTAAGCGACAGTCAAGAAGATAAATTCAAGAAATTAACAGAAAGTATGGAGGAACTTAAAACACAAACAACAAATCTGAAGCTTAACATGAACCTAGAAAAGAATCTAGATCTACTGACGTCAATGTACAAGGAAGTGAAAGATACAGTGAACAAACTGAATATTGAACATAATAAATCACTCGCCAAGATCAATTTCTTAGAGGAACAAATAGAAGAAATGGAAAGGAAGCAAAGATCATCAGTAGTAGAAATTAATAATGTGCCTTATCAAGATAAAGAAAGTACGCTGGAAATCATGGAAATAATCTACAGAGCCTTAGAATTGCCAGTAATACCAGATTTCCGTCGAATTTATAGGGCTAGAAATAAAAACAAAACTATAGTTGTAGAGTATCAAACAGAGAGGGATAAGAAATTACTGAGTGGAGCATTTAAAAAATTTAACAACAGCAATAAGTTGGCTAAACTTAACACAGATATCTTTGGCACACAAAACATTACAAAACAAATCTATATAAATGATTCTCTTTCACCGAAAATGAAAAAACTCCACTTCGAAGCCCGGGACTTTGCCAAAAACTACGACTACAAGTTTTGCTGGATCACTAACGGACGAATATATCTAAGAAAGTTGGAAAGCGGCGATGCCATTCTTATAAAATCAAGTGAACAAATTGAAGACCTACGTTTGAAAATGTGTAACAATATGTGACTGCTAACAGGAACAATGGTGAGCAATTCTAAACACGAAAATAAATGCAAATGTGGTACATACTTCCAATATCACATATTCCTAAGCTTAATTTTGTATTCTTTTCAGTTATTTTTGTTTACTCAACAACATTTAATGCATGCAGAATATTGGCTGTTATACTTTGGGACTTTTAAACTTATCTTACTTATCTTATACTTATTTTTTATAGTTTATTCTAAGCTATTTATATATATTAGTATAAAAAACACTCATCTACACACTAAATTGAATCGCCTACACAAAACTCTTACCCATAATATATCACTACGCCTTGCTCTGGTGTATCCACAAAAATGTGCTCAGCTGTATTACTTATTTTCTACACTATAAAATATTCAATCGTTCAACCTAACCTCCTAAATGGGTGACATAAGTGAAATAGTTGCTGACATTGACAATAATGTCAGTGTAGGCAGGGCACTATTGGAGGATGTACCAGAGCGATGCAAGTCTCATTTGACACGAAATTCTACCTTGAAAATAATAGTCCAAAATATACGCAGTATTAATCATAATATGGATGATTTTACCATATTCTTGAATAAGTTAAATATCAACGAAGACATCATTATTCTTACGGAGTGTTGGTTGTCTAAATGCCATAATTTGCCGGTACTGAATGACTTTGATGCATACGCTACTAAAAAACTGTATAACCAAAGTGACGGGGTCGTAGTTTACGTTAGAAGTTCGGCTGTTGCAAAAGTATATGAGCCCATCCACTCGGATGATATGAACTGCCTTGTTGTCTCTCTCCAGGGTAACATAGTTTTTGTTTGTATTTACAGACCACCATCATTTACTAACACGACAAATTTTCTAGAGTCCCTAAATGGGATCTTATTAGAACTTAAACACTACAGACACATTGTTTTGGTTGGGGATATAAATATAGATATAAATCCTGAGCACAGTGAACGACGTGCACAGGACTACCTTAACTTATTGGCTACTCATGGAATGGTTCCACACATAGTCTACCAACGCGTGGGGAACTGTCTGGATCATTGCTTTGTCAGACTCAAGTCTATGGTTGATACAGTGATTTGTACGACTTCGGTCACTGATCATTCTTGTTTGATGTTGTCGTTGCACAACAATTCAGGAATACCGAAAACCACCAAAAATTATTAATAGGACTGATTACGTAGCTATCACTCCGATTTGTCCAGGATAGACTGGACTGAATTACAACAACTGAATCCGAATGATGCTGTAGACCACTTTATATCAGTTATCAAGGGCATAGTTGAAAAAAATACGTTTAAAATGGCAGTATCCTCAAGGAATAGAACTATTAAGCCATGGATTACAGCTGGCCTTGTTCGTTGCATTCGTAATAGAGATAGACTTCATAGACGAGAAAAAAGAACCTTCAAATGTAATCCTGAAAATCACCTACCTAAGATATAGAAACACATGCAACAGTTTACTGAAAAAAATAAAAAATAATTATTATCAAGCTGAAATGCAAAAATATAAACGGAGTCCTAAAAAACAATGGCAATGTATAAAAGAAGTCTGTAACCTGAATAAATCTAAAATTAAATCACATAAGTTACTGAGCATAGAGTCTAACGTTAGGGATTCATTAAATTACATTAATAGCCATTTTGTTGGAGTGGGCAGTAGACTGACAAATAGTATACTGACAAAGAATAAAGCTGAGGAACTAAATCTGGCTAGGTACAAAGCTAAAGGTGCATTGCATTCTTTTGTCCTATTGCCGACGGATGAAGACGAAATAAGAACTACTATATTATCACTCAAGAACAGCCCAGCCACTGGATGGGATGGTATATCGTCGAAAGTTTACAAGAATTCTATTGATACACTATGCGCACCTATAACGGAGATCTGTAACAGCTGTTTCGAGCATGGTGTGTTTCCGGACTTATTAAAAAGATCGATTGTGGTGCCCGTTTTCAAATCTGGTGATGGTGACAGTATTGATAATTACCGACCAATATCACTTCTGCCGATACTGGCGAAAATTATCGAAAAAATCATTAACAAACGTCTTAAAAGCTATTTGGAAAGTAACCAATTGTTAGCTAATACCCAATATGGTTTTCGAAACAAAAAATCTACGACAGATGCAATACAACGTCTTATCAGCAAAGTGACCACCAATCTTGATTCAAATAATAAATGCCTTGCAATATTCTTGGACCTGGCAAAGGCTTTTGATACTGTCTCCGTCCCCCTTCTACTATCGAAGCTGGAAGGTATAGGCATACGCGATAAACAACACAAGCTGTTTGTCGATTATTTAAGTAATAGAACACAAATTGTACAAATCGGTGACCACAAAAGTGAACAGCAGAAGACGAGTTTCGGTGTACCCCAGGGAAGTATACTGGGGCCAACATTATTTCTGATTTACCTTAATGAAATGTGTCAAATAGAACTAAGAAATGGAGAGATAATAACCTTCGCTGATGACACTGTGCTTATTTTTAAAGGTAAAGATTGGAGTGAGGTTAACGGGTATGCGAATGAGGGCTTTAGACTGATAAACAGGTGGCTAACGAGTAATTTTCTGACATTAAACACTGTAAAAACTAAATATTTAACCTTTAGCATCCGTAGGCAAAACGAACCTCCTTGTGACTTTATAAATGTAAAAGCTCATCACTGCCAGGGTGATGATGGTAATTGTAACTGCCCTAATATTTTAAACTCAAGGACAATCAAATACCTTGGTCTGTTGATCGACGATAATCTCAACTGGAAGGATCATACCAATGCCTTAACAGGCCGTGTGAGGAAATTAATATACATATTTAAGATCCTTAGAAACATATGTGATAAGCAACAACTGATCTCAACTTATTACGGGTTATGCCAGTCACTTCTTACTTATGGTATAACTTGTTGGGGTGGCTGCGCAAAAACTACTATGATAAAATTAGAGCGAGCTCAAAGAGCCATATTAAAGGTAATGTTCTTCAAACCTTTTGATTTTTCAACTAGTCATTTATACAAACTTGCAGATGTTCTGACAGTTAGGCAATTATATATAAAATGCATCATTATAAATCAACATAAAATGCCCAGAAATAATAATTCTAAGAAACGCAGAAAAGATAGAATATTTGAATTACCTACATTTGCAACAAGGTTTGGTCAATCTGGTGCTCAATATATGGGTCCCTATGTATATAACAAAGTGAATAGGGTATTAACAGATATGTACAAGCAATCACAGTACGTATGTAGCAAATTAATTACCAAATACCTCAAACAACTTAATTATGATGATACTGAATCGTTGCTTCAGACTAATATATGAGACTTAACACACATTTCACACATTTATATATGTATATTTTTATATGTATTTATAACATGTACTCTAAATATTATATCTATACAATATTGTTTATGAACACATTGTTTATAATAGATAGGTGTAAAAATTATTAAGTGTATGTATTAATTTGTTTAATATAAAATATGACTGCTTGATGGGTTTATGGATTGTTTGTTCATTTATCGAACACGAGGTCAAATATATTACATTCATTGTACTTTTTTATCTGTATGTTTGACAGTACGTTAACAAGTTTGATATGCTATTGTATATCTAAATATTTATGTGTTTAACTTATTATAAGAATAAAGACATGCTTCTGTATGTTACTTACGGATGGTTACGTTAAAGTCCTAAATTTATCAATTGTAATATGTCATTAGAACTAATTAGATTTTAAGTAGATTTTTGGTTTTGTCTGTTCACATTTTTTTGTTTCACCATCAGTATTATTTGAACTCAAGTTTAACACTCATTTAAATTTTGATAATCGATGTAGCATCTTGAAGTTTCGCATATACTGTGTAAAGTAGTGGCAGATTGCAAAAAATATTGTAACCACGCACGGATTATACCTACTGTGTGCGCGAGGACGACGGACACTACCGGTCGCTACTCAGTTTATAACTTTGCGGCGGGTAGGGCTCATAAACTATGTGCCTACATTTTATCATGATGCAATTTCTGAATTTTACACGATTGATTACATTTAACATGCATTGTATTCTTACTTTTCGATAAACCAAGGTGATGTTATGTTTAAGAACTTACGTTACGTTTCAGGTTTGCGCGTATTATTATATGCAGGTAACAGCTTCATTTCACTACAAACTTGCAAAATATAAATTATTGTCGGTTTTTATTGATTGTGTGTGCGATGTAGTTTTATTTGCTGCATAAAGGAAGTTTAATAACAAAACAGGGATAAATCATAAAACAATTATGTAATTCTGTACCACAGTTTAAGCTTCTTCCCTAAATTGCGTAGAAATTAAATTTAATCATATTTGCTTCTCGGGTGCCATTATTATTTGTTAAAATTGCATCGTTTATCATTATCATTTTTCATGAAAGTAAAAATTAAACCTTCTAAATTTAATTGTATTGCTTGAGAAATAAGTGTAAGTGAATATTGTTAGCTACATAACGAAAACTAGGAAAATTAAAACTATTTGAAGTTGACGCGCACAGAATATTACTTCATATTTATTATAATATCATGTAAGGTTTTCTTGATAAAACAAGACTTGTTAGGTTTTTATATTGTGTCCAAAATGTGGGTTGTAAAATGGTTTTAATAAATAATACTTACTTACTTACTTACTAGCTTTTGCTCGCGCCTTCGCTCGCGTTAAGAAGTATTATATTTCATCCACTACGGATGAAATTTATCAAAATCCTTTCTAAGGAGATACCTACGTCACAGTCTCTTTATGCATGCAAACTCTGAGCCCGATTTGTTTAAAATTGACAAACATTCATCCCCTGTTATGTCCTCTTGGGGGTAGAATTAATCAAAATCCTTTCTTAGCGAATCTTTACGTCATATCAT
Organism: Leucinodes orbonalis; assembly: GCA_019425675.1. NCBI lineage: Eukaryota > Metazoa > Arthropoda > Insecta > Lepidoptera > Crambidae > Leucinodes > Leucinodes orbonalis. Next base: position 14,842 of record PQWD01013727.1, on the reverse strand, counting down.
CTACCTGCTTCCTAAATTTCAGCCCAATCCAGTAGTTCGGGCTATCATCATCAGCTCATTAAACGTCCCCACCGAGGGGCACGAGCCTACCCGTATAGGGTGATTAGGCCTTAGTTCGGGCTATGTCATTCAGACAGTCACCTTTAAGTTAAAATATATTAAGAACCCTGCCTAGGCTTCGACCTGGCTAAGCATATGCTCTACAATATACCACAAGCTGTCAAGATCAAGGTAATAATATTCTTGTTTGTATCATTACTATGATAAGGCACAATTATTTCATAAGATGACGCTAAGCTGGCTGTTCCAACGCTCAAGCTTAAGTACATGTTCGTTCATATTTAAATCTTATTTGCTTGGCATAAAGATTAAAATGATTGAACAGAAACCTGTAAATAATATGACATTTGCTTGTTTAAACTTTACAATAACTACCAACACGGTAACTAAATAGCTTGGAAACATGGTTAACATAGATTTCAGAACGCCATTAAGAATAATAATATTTTTTATACAAGCAAGGGATAAAAATCCATCTCAATATAGACTCAAGTCATTCAAAACATAACTTATGCCAAAAATTTCATGCATCCTGTTATACAAAACAGCAGAGATACGACGACCTGCTCAGACTGAAACGGCGATGGGTTTACGGACCAAATAGTTATCTATGATCACCTGCCTATTGCAGCCCACTAAAGATTAAGCTTTATCTCACCATGCGGGCCAAATGCGCTGGGAGTTAACGAATACCATTCTAAGATATTTATCTAGACCGAACGGCTTCCTCTTCGAAGCACATAATCACTATTATCAGCCAATCAGGTAATTAAGCGTCGGTGGCTTATTGGTGTGAACTATTGCCTTCCTTCTGGAGGGTACAGGTTCAAATCCCGCCACGTAGCAATGTCTTTTCAGATTTTCGAAATCATATGTATGTAAATCCGACGCTGTCTCTGTGAAGGAAAACATCGTGAGGAAACCTGCGCACGACTGCAAAGAGATTCAAAGGCTGTGCGGGAAGGCAGCCGATCCATACTGGGCCCTCTTGGACGTCTAAGACCTATACACCCTTTACGAGTAGGATCGTGCCCCTCAGTGGGGCGTTTAATGCGTTGATGATGATGATAGACCATTGGTGTTCTTCATGTGGTTGTCCGATACACCTTCGTAATTGTTTACGGGTCAGCTAAAATGCTTGAAATAGAAAAACTAAACCCAACTTGGAAAACAAACACGTTCCCTTACATTGTTCTCATTTAACGATACTGACTAATTTTACTCGAGGACCAAGGAACCCTATGCGGAGGGTTTAACTCCAAAGTTACTGACAGCCCGGCAATTAAGGTACTTAAACCTATCTGCACCTGGTGCGTGCCTTAAACCAATTTGGCCCTTATTTTAACAATAGCAAAGTAACAAATACAAATTGTTAAGAAATAAAACAATGAACTCGAAAATAAGCTTTGCAAAGTACAACATTCCGCGTTGAGAGGAATTCGACAATATGATTTATTTGGTAATGTTCTTCGGAAGTGGGAATAAAGGGCACAATAATAATGAACAGCTGAGTCTGTAAGTCATTTACTCGCGGAGGCGAGATTTAATTTTAGAATGCAAATAAACGTGACAAAGTCCTTCTGGCAATGGAATATCGCAGAAAATGCCGAACCAAGTTAGAATTACAGTCCAAATATTCATATCATTCGGAACTAACTTTGCTCTTATGTGTTTATTATGTTTTCAAATTAAAGTTAAATGAAATTGCATTTTTAGACCCTACCATGTGTAATTATTGTTTTTTTTATCTTTTTATTGCCTCTACCAGCATAACTTTTACCCAGCCGTTATGGCACTTTTGTATAATACGATTCTCTTCTATCTTTTTGTATAACCGATTTAATCATGTCAGGGATGCATGCTTTTAGGTGATAGTTTAGTCGTACTTTATATATAAATATTTTGTACCTTCTAAAACTTTACCTGTTATGTATTATACAAATGAATAACGTGAGTAGCTGTTATGAACGTGGCCTAATAACTTTTTCTATTTTACATGTTTTCATAGAACCTATAATATTATATCTAAGTTAACCTACCTAAAAGAAACATTAATAATGATGACAAGATAAACTCAGGGCATCATGTAACATATCCATCAAAGTTATTTTTTTCTTAATGTAATTCCCAATTGTGTCACTTAAGATGAGTTATGAGGCAAAATCAAAAATATACAGGAGTGATCATCATTTTTCTAAAAATTTCAGACATCTAAAACCTGACTGAAAATATCGTAGAATTTACTACAATAATCGAACAATTTTCAACCATGCATGATACGTTAACTGGTGCACAGTCATTTATTTCACTAAAAGCTAGCTAAAACTAAATTACAAGCGCGGATTCCGCGCAAGCACCGCGTACAGTTTTGAGCAAACTTTAATTTCTGCAAAAAGCAACTCCATCTGATATGGACTTTATTATCATTACAACAAGTAACAAATGAGATCGCAAAGAGATTACAAGTGAAATGCAACGGAAACTGAATGTGCATCACGCAAACAACGTATTACCGACTGCGGGCCAATGCAGAGTGAGCGGTTCCCAGCGGTAATACGAATGGAATAAAAACTTCAGCGGTAGATGCATATCGTAAATGGTAATGTTATTTTTGACCGACTTGGAACTAGGGTAGATGATTTGGGGTAGATATCACTAAAGGAAAGGACTTGAAGCGAAAAATTACAATTTCTAACGTCGTGTAGTTGAAATAAAGCTTCAACATACTTTATATACTCGTCAAACCGTATAAGCAATTAGCTGATGATTCTCTTTCGTGATTCTGGTACTAGTATGTTCAATTGAACAAACGGAGCAACAAACAAAACCTCGCATATTGTAAAGCGCGCTGTAAAGAGTCTGATCCAACCATGTGTGTAAAGGGTTTAAGCATACGGTAAAACAAAGCAATATTTCTATCCACTCTCGTACCTATCACATTATTTATATCCAGGATGGATTTCAAAGGCACAAACATAAAATGGGGCTTAAGTTAAAATGTTGCACATTTATGTGCGGCGATATCCGTTGTCCATCGGAATTATTTCACTGCGTGTTTTATCTAGCGAAACAAAATGGCGACGTTGGCAGGGCTGCCGCATTTTTTAGAAAACCGAAATACTTTTTTTTTCCTCTTTCGTTTGTTTCTAGAGTGGTGGATTATAATATCACCTAATTATACTCAGTTTATGGAATATCAAGTAGTGGAGACTTAACTGATGTCTGTAATAGTAATTTTTTTGTTTTTTGTTAATGAGTGAAACTGTATTGTTTGTTTTACAAATAAATAAATAAAATTACCACGATATTTGACTTATAACTTATAAACCACGATATTTAAAAATTAAATTATAAGAAAGGCTTGAAATTTGTTATGATAAATGGATTTTTGCTATGTTTTTAAGCAATGCACTTTTTAACGTTATTGCAAAGAATCTATGCACCATCGTATATTACGATGACTTAATTGTTTTCTAGAGTATTTCACCAGTGTACTTCAAGGCTTTGCATAAATTTACTAAGTAATCCCAAACTTTCTTTGTAAAGGATGCCTTCCTGAATGAATGATGTCCTCATTTTCGCAAGCAGTTTATTCCAAAGCCTTGTTGTCTGAAAATATGTGAACAACTTACACATAAAGTTAATACGGGTATAACGGGATATAAATATGAAGATATTCTAAAGAGTTTACGGTCATGGTTATGGAACAGAAACTGAAAATTATCTTCTTGATTATAAGTCTACATTTGATTATTATTTATATTGAAAAATGCACAAAGAAGTCCATTATTTTTGCGCTATTGTAACTGTGAAAATGTGTTATATTTACATAAATATAAGACTATAAATATGGTCATATACGTCGTCAGATATGACTCGACTCGCAAGTAAGCTGATGACCTAAGGAATAATTATATTTTTACTAATACTTAATAATAATAAAAATTGATTTATATAATCATTTTGATAACCATTGATATGATTCTGCACAAAATACATTTTTTGAAAAGAGTAAAACTACTGAGTTCCTTGCTCCAGCAAGAAACTCAGTAGCTTTTTCTCAGTGGGAAACTCAGTTTTTTTACTGTCCGAACCAGTGCTAGCTTCATACGTGTTTTGAAAGGACTTACAACTGAATAAACATTTCTCATTTTCAATACAGCAGGCAGGTAAAATCATATTATCAAACTTTGTTGCGTAACTTGGCGAGGGTATGTCCAGCAGAGGTAAATCTGATAGAATTGTTCAAAAACGTTCCAATTTATACTAAAGCGCTTCGCCTTTGTCACACCAGTGTCGTCTAGGACTGATTCAAGTTATAGAAAGTCAAATGAAAAATCATTGTATTACAAATAATATGAGTCTACTAGCCTAGTTTTACTAGGTGGTAGACTCGATACTGAGTAGTATAGGTAGGTACAACCGCAGTGCCAGATATCATCCCGTGAAACAGGAGCGTTATGCACTTTTGTGTTTCGAGATGAGGGCACTGTAGCTAGTGAAATTACCGGGTATTAGAGACCTAACATCTGTTGTCTCGGGTGATGGGCGCAGTGCGGCATTGATGGGGGATAATAACTGTCTATCAGTTGTTGGTCTCCTTTAATGCCGCTCTGTAATGGTCTGGCGTATCACTTACCATCAGGTGAGCGTCGAGACCGTCCTGTACACTTATAACATAAAAAAAGAGTCGAAAATATTGTGTTAAAAAATGGAAATAATGGGAAAATATGATTATATTTCATTGAGTATTTTCTATCTCTTGATGGCACCAGCCCTCACCCGATGGCTTAGTAGCCCAGTTGTTCGAACAAAAGATGCATTACCGTGTGATTTTTGCTTTCGAGTAATATCCGTTCGAAGACGTACCATTTTGGCCGCAGTTCCAGCATTTAGACAAAGAATGCATTGTTTCAGATGAAATGTGGTAGACGTGCCAGACCGCCTTTACAATACGTGTTCCGTTTTAAGTATTCATTTGTCAAAAGTTTTAAACCGCATTTTATTATACTGGCATTTCTGTTGGTCGCACGTTCGCTTGGCGATTCCGGGATAAAGAAACGGCTAATGTGTTTAACAGAAATGATGACGTCGTTTCGGAAAACTCTTTTTGGTTCCAACTTCCCGATAAGTCTATCGGAAATAGAATGTGTGAATGTCAGTGGATTGGCTGTCGCCAAGCCTAGCTTACGAGCGTAGCGCACTAATTCTAAGTCTATGACGCGTAGTATAGTGACATTATATTGAGCGTCAGTGGCTCATCTAATGTGGATTGTTGCCTTCCGATCTGGAGGTGCAGGTTCAAATCCCAACATTAGCCAATGTATTTTCCAATTTTCGAAATTATATGTACGTTTATTCGACGCTCTTATAATGAAGGAAAACATCGTAAGGAAACCTGCGCACTTCTCCAAAAAAATTCCAAGGTTGTGTGTGAGGTCTGCCAATCCACACTGAGCCCACGTGGACAACTAAGATCTATACACCCTTTACATAAAGGCTCGTGGCGATATTATATATATATTTACTATATATAACACACTGGTTCTGTAAAATAGTAATGGTTGTCCAATAAGTACCCTTAAGTAAACTTTCCTCTCTCTGACACCAAGGGCTCCGGGTTTGATCCCCGGGCAGTACAAACATTTGCGTGCATGAATATGTCTGATTGTATTGGTCTGGGTATTTTCTATGTATAAAATAAATGTATTTACAAATAAAAATGTATATTAGTATGTTTTTCCGTTGTTTAGTACTCATAATTCAGGCTTCACGCTTAACTTAGGGTTAGATAGCATCGTGAGAATGTCAGTGGATCATCATCAGCTCATTAAGCGTCCCCACCGAGGGGCACGAGCCTACCCGTATAGGGTGATTAGGCCTCAGTCGTCCACGCGGGCCCAGTGCGGATTGGACGACTTCACACACAACCTTCGAATATCTTCGCAGGCGTACATGAAGGTTTCCTCACGATGTTTTCCTTCACCGTAAGAGCGTCGGATAACGTACATATATTTTCGAAAATTCGAAAACACATTGGTACGTGTCGGGATTTGAACCTCAGCCCTCCTGGTAGGAAGGCGACAGTCTGCACCACTGAGCCACCGACGCTCCAGTGGATATTTATTTAAAATCAAATTAATACCAAATAGACAATCATGTTTTTATCAGGATATTTTAAAAACTATTGCTTATAAACAACTCAGCGAATAGCGATTGCAAAGCAATGTTTACATGAAAATATTCCATTTGCTGCAGCAGATTTTCCAATGAATATTTTTAATATTTTTCCATGTAACTCAAATGGAAAATGGTTTTGAGGTAAATAATACGTGCCTCTGCGTAATATACAATATTAATATACGAACGGGGCTTTACAAAATGATGTTTGCATTACAGTCAATTGTGGTTAAGTTTTTTTTTAGTTTCCGTGGAAAATATGATTTAGTACACACTAAAATGAATTGACTCATTATTTTTTTGCTTATTATTTTCCGTAAAATATGAGTGTTTTGCACTTCTGTGTTTCAGGATGAGGGCTCTGTAGCTAGAAAAATTACCGTGTATTAGAGACGAAAATCTGTGTCTTGGGTGACGGGCGTACTGTAATTGTATTTAATTAATGGCATGAGTATCTCTGTAATACAATAATACTACCAATTAAGGACTGAAAAATGTAATGTTGACGGAAAAATAATGACTACCACCAGTGATTGCACTGACCGTCCTGTACAGTTCATTATCATCATGATCAGCTCATTAAACGTCCCCACCGAGAAGCACAAGCCTACCCGTAAAGGGTGATTAGGCCTGTACAATTATTATGACATAAATATAAATGGTTCCAATCGATCTCTAAACATGATTCACACTGAGCCACCAGAGACCGTGATAGATTTTTCATACAAAACGACAGTTACCGCGTCTACTTTCACCCCTTAATTTGTAACAAAATTCCTAATTTCTTATATACTATTTATATATCTGGATACAATTTTTAAAAACCCAAGTACCTACAATCGATTTAAAAAGAAACTGAGATTGTAAAATGTCACAGCATCAGTGTTCCCGCAGGAAAGCTACATGGACGAGGCGAATCGATAGTTTTAAATAACTTGAAATTGGATTTCTTGTAGCGGGTGGAATAAATGGATTGAATGGATAGACTCGATGCAGTTTTAAGTAGTGTAAGTACTATTTGAGTATAAAAATAAAGAACAAGATCTGTAACTATTTTAAAATACAAATAAATTCTTTATTTCGAAGAGTATAACCAGCCGCTGTGTATGGCATTTGTGGACTACGAGAAAGCCTTCGACTCCGTCGAAACCTGGGCTGTTCTGGAGGCTCTGCAGCGATGCGGTATCGACTGGCGATATATCGAGGTGATGAAGTGTCTCTCCAACGCAGCGACGATGACCGTTCAGATCCAAGACCAGCGGACAAGACCTATCCAATTGCGTCGTGGTGTGAGACAGGGGATGTTATATCCCCGAAACTGTTCACAAACGCATTGGAGGATGTCTTCAAGACCCTGAACTGGTCTGAACGAGGCGTCAACGTCAATGGAGAGTATATTTCTCATCTTCGTTTTGCTGACGATATCGTCATCGTGGCAGAGTCATCGGAAGAGCTTGCGGAGATGCTGACACCTTAATGAATCTTCCCGACGAGTTGGGCTTGGCATGAATTTGGACAAGACGAAAGTCATGTTCAACAGTCGTGTCATGCCACAACCGATATGCGTCGATGGCGTCCGTCTCGAGGTTGTGCAGGAGTATATCTACCTGGGCCAAAACATCCAACTTGGCCGGCATAACTTCGAGAGGGAGGCTAGTAGGAGGATTCAGTGGGCTGGGCGGCATTCGGTAAGCTACGTCATGTCCTAACGTCAACTATCCCGCAATGCTTAAAGACGAAAATCTGTGAGCAATGCGTCCTACCCGTACTAACATACGCAGCTGAGACATGCACACTGACTGCGGGATTGGTTCACAAGTTCAAAGTCACTCAACGCGCAATGGAGCGAGCTATGCTTGGAGTCTCTCTTAGGGATAAGATTAGAAATGATTTAATTCGTAAGAGAACTAAAGTTACCGACATAGCCCGCCGGATCAGCAAGTTGAAGTGGCAGTGGGCTGGTCACGTATGTCGCAGAACCGATTTGACAGACGTTTGACGCCATCTCACCTGATGGTAAGTGATGATGCGGCCTAGAATGGATTATTTCTTTGACAGGATTAATGTAAATCAGACATTACATGAGAACTATGTAAACCCATATTTTGAAAAGAGTTTCTTTACGGTGTCTTCTCAGTAGATAACAACCCTACGAACCGGTGGTAGATAAATTAAAAATAACTTTGTTATTGACGATTCAAAGGTGTCCTTTAATGGTTTATTTGAAAGTTTTTTAAGTTTGAGTTTATACATAAACAAAGGCCGGTATTCTAGAACGAAACTCAACGTTCATCTTTACTTAAAATGTGTTGGAAAGGGATGACGCTATTCATCGTATAGAGTGCTATACCTTTCTAACTCTATTCGATATGACGACCCATTTGGTGTTGCGGTTGAAAGGTCGGCTGCAACACCAAGGGTTCCGGGTTCGATCCCCGGGCAGTACAAACATTTGTGTGGATGAACATGTCTGTTTGTAATGGTCTGGGTCTTTTCTATGTATAATATGTATGTATTTATACAAAATTATATAATATATATATCCGTTTTTAGTACCCATAATACAGGCTTCACGCTTAAGTTGGGACTAGATGGCGCTGTGTGAATGTCAGTGGATATTTATTTATTATTATTTATTTATTCAAGTAAAGTTCAACGCTTGAGTCTGTTGAGGCCTTAGTGTATATATTGTAAGATGATAACTCATTACCCGTTCGCACGCCTCGGACATTCGCTCGTATATCTTTGCAACGGAATTGCAATCAGCTGCATTCATCTACGGTGCAATCCCGTTCGTGGCCAGTTAATTAGAAATATACGTGTATCGATACTAATTACTTTTGTTATACTGTGATGTCGGGAAGCTTAAATGGTAATTGGGAAACCGCTCGCCAATTGGTAGTGTTAGTTGCTTCTACGTAGATGATAATAGAGATGGTATATCTAATGAAGACGAAATGGAATTATTAATAGTTTGTGCACTTTTTGTATAATATATTACAGTCTTAAGTAAACATTATATTATTATACAAAGTGGTGAACGCAATGTTAATGAAATGCTAACTGAAATAATGTTTCAGAAGTTTCTTTGCTTTACCTAAGTTGCATCTAATATTTAAAACACATTAAATATGACCTCCTACGCGGACCAATCCATAGGAGTCAACAACCATCTGAAACCCGCTTTAAAAAAGATATTCTAATTTGGGGGTCAGCTTACGCTTATTTTTCCGACTTGTGGACGTCATTCAAGATTCTCTCATCAAATTACAAAGATCTAATTTGGGGTTCAGTCTAAACTTATTTTTCCGTTTTGTGGACGCCATTCAAGATTCTCTCAACCCATTGACCAATGGTCTGAGCTAGTCACTTGCCAAGCAAAGGCCATTTATCAGGAGTGAAAGTTCACCAAAAATATATGAATCATGCAAAAAAAACAAATCAAAAACTTCTACAGAACACATTTAATACAACAAACACGTCATAAATATTAATAATATAATCATTTATTTATCCTTCAATATACAATACAGGTGATTTCTACCTATCTATCTATTCAACCTTTTGCAGTCCACTGCTGGCCATAGGCCTCCCCCATTTTGCGCTAGATATCCGGTTCTCCGCTTTTCTCATCCAGCCTCCACCAGCGACCTTTCGCAAGTTGTCGGTCCATCAGGCCGAAGGACGTCCTACGCTACGCTTGCCAAGACGCGTCCCCACTCCTTAACTCGTCTGCTCCAACGGCCATCAATTCTGCCACATACGTGACCAGCCCACTGCCACTTCAACTTGCTGATCCGGCGGGCTATATCGGGTACTTTAGTTCTCTTACGGATGAAATCATTTCTGAACTTATCCCTAAAAGAGGTTATTTCATTAATAATAATTTTATTTGACAATAAAATGTCAAGAAAATTTAAAAACTTTTATATAATACCATACATTCATTCCCTTGTTACTTCAGCAAGTCCCTCTAATTACGGCAGGTCATCACGGCCCATCACATCCCGCCGTCCACCTTTTGTGCACCGACCGATGCATTATTGTCGGGCTTCCCCACCGTAATGGCCGGCGAGATTGGCTTTCAATCTTACAAAAGACGCGAACAAATCGCTTTAACCCTTGGAATTGGATAATTGAATTGAATTAATGGAAATCATAATTCGAGTTTTTGTTGGAGGTAGAAATTCACTTCTTGAGTGCATTGGATATGAACCTGAAGATTGATGAGAAAGTAAAATATGGTTTGCGCCGTTGTGTCAGTGTTTTTGTAAGATTAGATAAATAATAATATTATAAATAAAATTAAGTATGGTATAAAACAAAAGCTTCGTAGAAATATTAACACCGACTGCAATACCTAGGTAGTAGGTTCATTACAGCCTAAAATGTCCACTGCTAAACGAAGGCCTGCCCTAATGATTTTCACGCGGTAAGATCCCTTGCAGTTGACCATCCGTTACCCGCCGCCTTAACCAGGTCATCAATCTGTCTGGTTATGGGTAGTAAATTAAATTAGTAATTATAGCACCTGGATTCAACTTAGCACTTACCACGAAACTTGTTATAATCGTTTTCGACTTTTGTATAAACAAATACGTTAAACCAATCAATGACCATTTTGCGCAAAAACTAATATGGAACACAATCATCAACAGCTAATTTAACGTTCCCACTGAAAGGCATGAGCCTACCCTGTATAGGCCTCAATCATCCACGCGGGCCCAGTGCGGATTAGCCGACTTCACGCACAACCTTTGAATCTCTTCGCAGGAATGCGCAGGTTTCCTCACGATGTTTTCCTTTACCGCAAGAGCGTCGGATAACGTACATACAATTTTAAAATTCGAAAAACGTTACGTGGTGGGATTTGAACTGCGCCCTCCCAATTGAAAGGCAAGAGGCCATTGAGCCACCGACGCTCTTTCAAAATGTTTCCCATATATTTTTATTCGTGCTTACGTAACAAATTACTCATATACTTGCCAATCTATGTGACGAGAAAAAATACTCGACGAAAATATTTTTCGAGACTAAGATTAACATTTTCTGCCAATAAACATATTTCTTTTCTTAATACAGTGCCCGCCGTTAAACGACAATGCCCCTTTGATGACGCCTTTATTAAACTTAATAAAGATTATGCAAAATTTTCTGATTGAGAATTCTTGATTATGCTCGGTTTTTGCGATGTAGTTAAAGTAAAATGTGGTCTTGATTTTCTTGGAGGTATATTTCTGAGACAGTATTATAAGTGTTTAACCGACTTCAAAAAGAAGGTTACTCAACTCGACCGTATATGTGTTTTGTTGTTAGAAACAATGATGTAAAAATGTATAGATTCGTGAAATGCTCACAAAACAATCGAAAAAACTGTTCCGAATGCAGCGATAGCACACATACACATATTTCAAATGAGCGGACATTTACCTTAACAAAAGAGTACAAACTGTGCTCTTCGACGGTTCGTTTTAGAGGCACGGATGGCGTATCTACCTTTATATATACAGAATATCAATGGTTAGAAAGATAATAAAGGTGGTTCCATGATAAGGAAGTCAGGGTCTGATGATGGTGACGAGAGGAATCGAGGAAACTTTAAAAAAACGTAGGCGACTTAGAGCAACTACAAACTCATTATAATATATTTATTAAGGTGATTATTTTTTAAAGGATGTATCAAAATCGTCATAAAAATTACCAAACAATACCACATACATATGGACCTTGTCTGAAATATATATTATATTATTATAAATACTGACTTGAAACTAAAAAAAAACTAGAAAATAAAATTAGAATGTCTGTTTTATATGAATACAGGATACGGAACATACGCCAAAATAACATTTTTTTTCTGTCTCTCTGTTTGTTCCGGGTAATATTTGAAACGGCTGAAGAGATTTGGACGTGACTTTTTTAGCAGGTAGCTGATGTAATGAGGAAAAACATAGGCTGCTATTATATTAGAAAAAACTTTTGTTATTATAAAAAAAAGAAAGGGACAAAAAGCATGACCTGGTGGACCTGAAGGTGGCTGATAACCGATGGAGGCCGGCTACTTCCCATTTGGTAAACTTCCCATTTCGTAATCCTCAAATTATACCTACCAAAATGTTGCGTTTCGTAAACATTTCATTTCTTCATACATATAATTCCACTTGGTAAACTTTGTTACTATTGTTATTTTTGTACGGTACAGTCAGAGTCAAATTAAATTGAAAATAGATAAAGGTTTTTAAAAGCTTCACAGTGTTGAGATAGATTCTCGATCAACAAAAATCGGTTACTGTGTGACAAAATACCATATGCCGCAAAAGAAAAGGAACGTACGCAATTTTGTTTCTACTTTAGATAAAATATAATAAATATTACATTATTGCTTTGATTAATTTTATCATATTTTTTTTTAGGTTTTTCAATAATGACGAAATGATAACTCGAAGGAAAAGGTCTATCCAAAAATCGTTTTGTATATCGATACAAATTAACACTCAACTTGGCGACTCCAATAATTTTAAGAAATCATTGAAAATTTTTTATAATAAATTATTGGCTTTGTAGTTTGTTTTTAACTTTGTAATTTTTAACTACATATCTGTTTTGTTTATATAACAAGTCTGTGATTATTATTTATTTTTGTAGTTGATTTTGCATGTAATGTTATATTTGTGTATGGTGTAAACTGTATCAGTTGCATCGACTTTTAGAAGTTGGGCTGGAAGATAATCTCACGTTAAAAAATATTATTTTCTTAATAAAAAATAATACTGAATAATGTTGTCATTGAAATACTAAAATAGAACTGTGGTTTTATTTTAAAAATTAAATGTTATTTTACTTTAATTCGTATAGTAAATAAATCGTCGTAATTATATAATACAGTCACTTTTTATCTGTTTTTAAATATCAATATGTATTTATAATAAATACGTAAAACCCGACTATTGATCTGGTATTAAAAATATATGACAACGTTATTATTACTTTCGTGTTATATTTAACTTACTTGACTGTACCTATTTCAACAGAAAGTTTACTAAATGGGAACTAAAACATGTAATTACTGGAATGATTCGAAATGGAATAAATGTATCAAATATAGAATGTTTACGAAACGCAACTTTTTGATAGGTACAATTCGAGGTTTACGAAATGGGAAGTTTACGAGATGGGAAGTAGCTGGAGGCCGACTGCTAGTGTTATAAGGGACGTCATAAGGAATGACCTTCGTAATCATTATGATGATGACCAATGCAAAGCCATTTAGTGTAGATACAGTGCATCAACCAGTTATCTACTGTTCAACACCGAACCAGCATTTACGAGTACTTATCGACCGAAAAAATGTCTGGTACAAAAACCTTTTTACATCTATCCAAACGCTATTCCCAACGTAAAGGGTGCTGGAGCAAATCCCTAGAAATTGGCGCACGTAATATTTCGTCGCCTCTTTGGCCTGCCAATATTTTTATCAGAAGTAAATACAACATAAAAATAACCAGAGAGCGAGACATCCACTCGCGGAGTCTGAATATTTCATTGTGCAATACATTTTCGCTTTACGGAAAGCTATTTCGAATATTAGCAGTCAGTAGGGCTGTCAAACGGCGTTTCCATGTACCTTTTTTAAATAAAACTAGTCGAAAGATGTTTTCGGAGAATTTGGTTTCGCCGTGTACTCTGCATAATAAATATGACGTTTCAAATTGGTGAGAAATCGTCCGATTTGAGTAGGGTAACTGTCAATGATTCTATATTATCTTCAAGCCACTTGGAATTATTTTCATAATATCTACAAAAGTATACTCATGAATGTTTTAACTTATACTTACTTTATAGTACTTAACAATAGTTAAATTGATGGAAATAGTTCGGAATTTTTTGTTTACTGTTAATATGCTAAGGGGGGCAGAGTACTTATGGTAGGGACAATCCCTTCCAACCTTGGGATAGTGAATTCAAAAGTAAAACTGCACTATTTCTAGTACGAATACTACCTAAAAATAATTCTTCAATTTTATCACCGTATATGTGATTTCTATTTGTAGAATTATCAAACGCGTAATTTATTTAGGTAATAGATTTCAAATAACAGGCTAATAGAATTATTCTTACAAAAGGCTATATTTCACACAGATATATCCAAGAACACTAAGACCATTTGTCACCCATAATTGCATTTCAGAAGTTACTGCTGTTGAATATCATAACGCCCACCTGAGCCTGTTTGTAGCGTCGTTATCTTTCCCTATAATTAGTCGATTTAAATTCAATCACGCTGTATAGTGACAACCCTGGCTATGAATAAACTTATAACGGTGCTGTGGCTTTTCCTTCATTGTATTACCCCGTTTTAAAGCATGTGCCACTTCCATTGCTCGCTTTGAAACAAAAATTAATGTCTGTATTTGTATTTGAGAAATCATTCTTTTAAATTTTCGAGTAATATTTATTCGATTTCTCATAATTTATTTAATTATTTGTGTACACACAAACGACTTGCGAAAGGTCGCTGGTGGAGGCTGGATGATGAAAGCGGAGGACCGGGATATCTGGCGCAAAATGGGGGAGACCTATGTCCGGCAGGGGACTGCAAAGT
>PQWD01013726.1:0-17834 GCA_019425675.1 Leucinodes orbonalis | reverse complement strand
ATCCTATAATACTTAAAAAAAATTGTGATACTTAATTCAATTATTTTTGACATAACAATGAGGAATTCAGTCCAAGTAATTATTTACAGTAGCCAAATATCCTACCATCCCCATTTCAAAAGAGCCTTACCGTTTGGAAGCGGGTGGACATTTGGGCGCTCCCCTAAGGGGGCAGTGCTGCATGAGCGGGGACTGCCGGAGCGCGCTCGCACTCGGGAACTGAGCGCCCTCTGTCCGCCCTTCAATGCCATCTTCGTTGCTTTCGCTGAAAATAAGAATTTGGTTACTATAGGCCTTCGATAATAGATATAGGCAACCTCCGTGGCCTAGTGGGCACAGCGTTCGGAAGACCCGAAGGTCGTGGGTTCAAATCCCGCAAGTAAAAGTAACTTTGTACTATTTTTCACAGTTTGTTTAGAACATTGTATGCTGAATCACTCGATTGCTCAAACCGGAAGATGATTCTCTGCGGAGGGCAAGTAAAGCCGTCGGTGCCGGCTACAACCTTAGGATGGTAGTCGTTAACACACCAATCCCGCGCCCCAATTGAGCCCGCGTGCTGGGTTACTGGCCCAATCTTAACGAGTAGGCCTTTACAGGCTGATGATGATGAAATACATTTAATTTTTATTATAACCTTTACCTAGAACATCGTGGCTCATTGGTGTGGACTGTTGTTAAAAGAAGCAAGATTAGACAGAAAGCTCCCGCCTAAAACTGTCACGCTATGTCCAATATAAGTTAACTACCATTTAGAGGGTGTCTAGAACGTTTAATAAATGTGGAAAACGAATTCAGATCTCATCAATAAAATTTATCTTGTTTTCAACTTTTGCGAGGCACACACATAATTAAAATGAATTCACCACCATTCCATTATCTCAAGGAAAGAAAGGAAGAAACGTAATCTATTAAATATGGTTTTCGAACAATATACCTACCTAAACAATTATTAGAAATTATTACATGAGTTGTTCGATAATAACGTATTGGAAGATTTGAAAGTTCGACTTTTAATAAGTCACAAAATAGAAAGCTAATTTGGGACCCGTGTCGAAAGAAAATTTAACAATGAATAGTATATTCATGAGTTCGTGTCTTAAACCCCACACCCATATTCTCTCCAAACTTTATTATGTAAATGATTAGTATAATATAAAGCAAACTGCCATCTAAATATATGCGGAAATGGTGGTAGATGGACCAAATTATGGCTTCAAACTTCGATTTTGCGGCCGATTTTCTGTGAGAAGCCTACTTTGCATAAGTTATGTGAAAAGTGAAATTTATTGTTAATATAGGCACAAAGCGCAATAATGTTAACGCTGCTTAAGCAGTTTTCTTGTGTTAACAAGCTGAATATGTAATAAGCATTATTAAAAGGTGAATATTGTGTAGAAATCATAAAAATATTGAAGTTTAACATAAATAATACCAACACTTCATCCTTTACTGAAAAGTTGTATATTTCATAATTTTTAATTATAGTATTTAAATAATTCTGTTTACGAACATATTAAATAGCATTCAATTTCCAAAATCTTTTCAACACTTTATGACATGTATCCTAAAAGTTCATTACAATGATAAGTTATTATTAAGTTACAGAAAGCGACTAATAATTGTGATAGATTGCGGCGAAAGTCACACAAAAACTCTTCTTTTACGTCTACGAAAGTAGAAAATATGTGGAGAATACTCGATTATACAGCGAAACAACTCTTGGTAAAATAAAATAATATATTAAAAGAAGAAAAACACGTCTGCCATTTACAAAAGTGAAAGAGAAGAGGAAAACATAAAACAATCAATTAATAATATTCTTTTTACATTTGACAATTCTCGTAGAAAAGAGGTGCATATTACTAGAAAGATTTTATCATTAACATGATACTTGAAATAGACTTGTACTGAGACTAGGTGTCTGACTGACTGAGCACCACTGCAGTAGCAGGGCAAATAGCAGTGTTTTACACTTCTGTATTTCGGGATTAGGGCACTATATCTAGTAAATTACATAGAGCTTACGTCTGTTATCGCGGTTGAAGGGTGCAGGGCAGTGCTGACGGAAAATATTGACTACCTACAGTAGGTATTATTTTCCTTCAACACTGCATTTGTCATGGTCAGGCGTATCACTACCACTAGGGAAGCGAACTGTCCAGTCACTTAATGACATAAACAAATCATGCTTAAAATAACATAATAAGCATTCTTTAATACAACTAGCGAACGCTACCAAGTAAAAAATTCATTATTCTCTTAACAAACCCTCGATCGACGGAGTACAATTAACAAAAAAAAATTTTCTTCAATTGTTTCTTTTTCACTGACCCTTCAAAACGTAAAAACCTTTTGATTCAAATGTACTTACACAAAAAAGTAAAACCGCCGTAAACAAACTTTCTCATAATTACTAGGCAGACCCTTCCAATTCGGTTGGCGAAACGAATCGGTAAAAAACAATCACTGTTATTTATGGTTATTTACGTAGAGTTACTGGCTGTTAGCACCCATTGCTTCTGACCTCTAGTGAAAGTGGCCACTTTCGCCGCAGACCCGCGTAATATTCCGTCATCATCATACGTAACGTCAATAACAATCATGCCACGCCTTGTTAGTGATATCTATTTATAATCTTTACGAATATAATGAGAAGTTACTCATATTTATTGAATCTAGTAATTGAATAATTATAAGACATTTAACTGTTAGAAAAGTTATTGTCCATACACATAACATGCGAGTTTTCACGAATAAGTTCGAAATTTTTTTATTATTATTTACGAATTTATAGCAAGAACTTGAACATGAATCAGCAACGATTTATATTATTTGGTTTGGTCAAAATGTCCCTTACACTACTAATAATGATAGTTTTTGAAATTAATTTTCTAGGATAATAACAGTGAGAATTTTAAGATGGTATTTCAAAGAAAACGGTTTATAAACGTAGGTATATTTATGTTTTCATTACGGAAAAATATATCACATTTATCAGTAGCAAAGGGATTTTTAAATTTTACAATTATAATGCGAATATTAAATTCTAGGAAAGTAGGTTTTTCCTGAAACCTTCCCACACATATACAGGCGAAAGTTTGTGAGTGGTATATTTGTACTTCATCACATCTAAAATCGGTTGAAGCGATTCAATTAATTTGTTAAGCAATACCCTGGATTAACACACCTGCATTTTAAAATTAAAACACGTTAAAAAGCACTCGACAATTTTGTTTAGATATATACGAATCGTACAACATTGTTAGTTTGGGCTGAGAGCCATCTGCGCTCGCCAATTGTCCGGTGAAGCTGTGAAGGCCACCTGCGGCCAACAGCGATAAGTCATTACGAAAAAAAAAAACATTGTTAGTTTTTAGCTGAGATAACCTCTAAGGCTAACCTAATACAAATAAGATCGCAAAAGGATGTCATTGCTGAAATGTAGTTCCAAACATACCTATCAAAGTTTTACTTTTATGTAGAGACCGATGGTAAAGAATTAATTTAATGTATGTAATGAAATCTTTATATTTTATATTATTTCCGTTTTAAAAATATATGTTTGCCTGTATCAATAAATATCAAAATATTTTGTTTAAAGCATATCTTTTTATGTATACTCTTAGATGGATCTTTTTTTACAGTTTTGTTAGTCCCCTCCGAGGGGCTCAAGCCTACCCGTAAAAGGTTTATAGGCATTAGTCGTCCACGCGAGCCTTGTGCAGATTAGCCGACTTCACGCACAACCTTTGAAAACTCTTTGCAGGCGTGCACAGGTTTCCTCACATGTTTCCCTTCACCGTAAGAGCGTCGGACAAACGTACATAATTTCGAAAAATCCCAAACATATTGTATGCGGGCGGCGAGATTTGAACCTGCGCTCTCCCGATCGGAAGGCAACAGCCCACACCATTGAGCCAGTAAAGATATAATTCAAAGATTTTTTTAATAATTTCCGTCTTTACGTTTGCCTGTATCTATAAATATAAAAATACTTTGAAGCATATCCTCTATCACAGAGCTTTTACTCTTAGATAGAGCTTTTTTACAGTTTTGGTGCAAAGCCTTGGTATTTTTTAAATAATCTTATATTAAAGCCCAAGTAATAATAATACAGTTAAACTAAATTATGAAATCAAAAAACAAACCTTACGACGAGTCGAGTCAAAATAAAGTCAAGTCAATCCGTAAGTCATGTCACGTCACTGTCATTTTGTCATTCACGTCACTGTCACGTCATTATTAGTCAAGTCAGAAGAAGGTTCCATTGCTCCTTGATCAGTCTTGAAAAAAAGAATAAAGATTTTTTAAATTTGGAATGACTAGAACGCGGTTTTGAATTTGGCGCGCGAGCCGTCAGTAAGCGTGGAGCCGCCATGGCGCACGCGCGGTACTGCCGGGGGAAGGCGCGCTCGTTCAAATACTACCACTTCTTCTGCCGCTGTGGCGCAACTGAAGTCTTTAATGTGACAAACTCTTTAACGGAAGGCTAAGCACCGATTAGCACTCTTTAACAGATTGACTTGGAACCAATTGATTTAGAACTCCGAAACGTTTTCCGAATCGCGGGCCTCGAGCTTAACAATTAAAAACTATAGGGAATATCGCAACATACAATTCAGAACTAAATCGATTTAAAATGAGTCCTCCTTTTGTTGACAGTCTGAAATATTACCTGAAAAGTTTTGTATGTCTATTAGAAAATATTGAATAATTATATAAGCTGGTAGTTTCTACAGTTTCATTATGTTTGGTTGTGGGCCATTCAGGTCTTCCAGACCTGAATCACCTTGTCTAGAAGATATTTTGACTGACTCACTCCACTTTGAAGTAATCTAAAAGTTGCACAGGAAATTCATCATTCTGCCCAACTTATTAGTTGTAATTCATTTAGGCATAAATATAGTTTTAGGGACGAAACAAACGAAAAAACTCTCTAAAAAAAGTTTCGAAATAATATTGTGTTCCTATTGAATGCGACCCGTTTAGTGTAATGTTGAGACGTCGGTACTACACCAAGAGTTCCGGATTAGATCCCCGGACATGTTCGTGCACACAAATGTACAAATGTTTGTACATTTGTGTGCAGAACAGTCTGTATGTATTGGTTTGGTTTTCTATATATAATAAAAGTGTTTAAGTATGTTATCTGTTGTTTCGTATTCATATAAAGAAGCCCTCATGACCTATTTCTTGTTTAACACCTGAGAGAAAAAGGAGTGCTGTAAATCAGCGCTGTCTGAGATTCCTGTCGCAGCATGAGCATACGCTGAGCTGCTTCCTGTTGTTTTTGTTACTGCATTATTTGTACAAAATATGTTACAAAACAAACACAATTTATTATATTATTATTTACAGTCTAATGCTTAGTTTGGGTAAGATGCGCTGTGTGAATGTCAGTTTTTTTTATAAAGACAACAGAAAGCGTTCAAAATCAAGCTTGTTGGATTTTCACACTAACACTATTGTCTTTGGTTTATGGTAGCCGAAATAGAAATCATATTGCGGGTGTACTAATCGCTGCACTTCACGAGGTACCGGTTTTCTGGAGACGGCGGAGACTGGTTCGATGGAAATTGCCGTCT
The DNA here is from genome assembly GCA_019425675.1 of Leucinodes orbonalis. Taxonomy (NCBI): domain Eukaryota; kingdom Metazoa; phylum Arthropoda; class Insecta; order Lepidoptera; family Crambidae; genus Leucinodes; species Leucinodes orbonalis. The sequence goes on along the minus strand of PQWD01013726.1, from coordinate 12,246 downwards.
GCCATAACGAGCTGGTTCCGAGAATTTACATAACGTCCGTTTCACATCATCTCATGGTGCGCTACTGAACAAATTAAATTTTTACGTATTTTTTAACTATGTTTCATATATTGACAGGTTCCTGCCTTAAATTGTTTACTCGCTGTGCCCCGCGGTATGACTCGCGGTATGAGATATTCTCCCGCAGTAAAACGTAGCGCGAAGCTTACGCGTCGGGAGCTTAATTTTTTCTTTATTTTTTTGAAGTGAAAAGTATTTCCAAAATATAGTCCTATATTTTTCCTTCTTACATCAATTACCTGTCAAAAAAGTCCCGTCCAAACGGTCCAGTCGTATCGGAGATTACCAGGAAAAAACAGACAGACAAGTGTTAAAAAAAATTGTTGGTGTATGGACCGTACATATACTTATATGCATGAAGAATCAAATGTGTGCCAAAGTTAAATAAATAAACAAATTGTTATTCCAATATGTGTTACTTAGGGTGTCTAGAAAATTAACGTCTATGTAACCATTTTTGTAACCTATATAAATTGACGTCTTAAACAGAAGTCATCATTATATACTGAACTCTGAGTTATATCCAAATACCGAAGCTTACAAATATTACAAACAGAACTCAAATTTGTTTATATGTGTTGACTTTGAGTAGTCGAGAAGAAGGGCTATTACACCAACGGTTCCGAGCAAAACAAATATATTAAACATAGAAACACCAGACTTAATACAAACAGACATGTTCATCATCATCATCATCATCATCAGCTCATTAAACGTCCCCACCGAGGGCACGAGCCTACCCGTATAGGTGATTTAGGCCTTAGTCGCCACGCGGGACCAGTGCGATTGGACGACTTCACACACAACCTTCGAATCTCTTCGCAGGCGTGCATAAGGTTCCTCACGATGTTTTCGTTCACCGTAAGAGCGCCGATAAAACGTACATATATTTTCGAAAATTCGAAAATACATTGTACGTGTCGGGATTGAACCTCAGCCCTCCCGCTAGGAAGGCGACAGTCCACAACACTGAGCCACCGACGCTCTTAGCCACAGACATGTTCATGCACACAAAATTTGTACTGCCCGGGAACCGAACCCGAAACCGGTGTAAATCCGACGTCTAACTATACACCACATGGGTCGTCAATCGTCTAACAGTCATTGTGTCTGAAATAACTTATAGTAAATAGAATGTTAGCTTCACAACTGCGTCAGAGGAAATCGAAAAAAAAATGACTCAGCCTCAAAAGCTAGCAAAACCTTAATCTATCACCTGGGTGCCTATCAATGCTAATTATAGACCTAAATTAGTGGAAATTGAGGTCAAGATCGCAAAACAGAACTGAGATTTCAGCAAAAAACGTATTAGCGTGAAGATTACTAAGCAAAGGTGCATTGGTGCATTGCAGTGTCAAAAAACGACTGCGTGATACTAAATTGGCCCAACGACCATTCGTTTAACGCAATTCAAATTGTTTTCATTATTTTTAACGACTCATTGGTGTTGCGGTTGAGACGTCGCTGCAACACCAAGGGTTCCCGGTTCGATCCCCGGCAGTACAAACATTTGTGTGCATGAACATGTCTGTTTGTAATGGTCTGGGTTTTACTATGTATAATAGTATGTATTTTACCAAAAACAAGTGTATAAGTATATTTATCCGTGTTTATTACCCATAATACAGGCATCACGCTTACTTGGCTAGATGCGCGTGTGAATGTCAGTGGATATTTATTATTAATTATATTTTATAATTCCCGCTTGGTTTTCTGTTAAGATAAAGAACGAAGAACTTTGATAGCCCAGTCATAATTAAAATAATTATTATCGTGTCCAATGTTTCTGTATATAAAAGTAGATACGCCACCCGTGCCGCTAAAACGAACCGCCAAAGAGAATACAGTTGCAGGCTCTGTTAGGAAAACGTACGCTCATTTGAAAATGTGGTATGTGTGCTGTCGATGCATTCGGAACACTTTGTACATATCACACGTTTGTGAACATATCACAAATCTATACATTTACATCATGATCGTGTCAATAAATGATAATTTGTTTATACACTGAGTTAGCTTAGGATAACCACGATAAGAGTGTGACTAACAGGTAAATTACCCATTCTTATTAAAAAAAAATCTTTCAGTCATATCTGTTCAACTAAAGGAAAAAGAACACTTAGGAGAAAATTAAATGGCAAACAAAGACGATGGAAAACGATTACGACTCCTTGCACTTTTGCATCTTACGCAAGTGTTAATGAGTCCTTTTATAATGACTTGTATGCGTGACGACGTAATTAACGTCTGCATAAATTCCAATTAACTTTTCTGCATTTAAATATCGTGCAAGCTGGGCGTTCACCTTAAAAGTGTTGACAATCCACGGATAAGCCTATAACTTTGGCTATCGCAATTAAATCTGGGCATAGGGCTACAATACGTAAGAAAAAAACATCGTGAGGAAATCTGTGCACGCCTGCGAAGAGATTCAAAGGTTGTGCGTGACGCCAATCCGCAGTGGCCCGCATGGATGACCAAGGCCTAACATCCTTTACGGGTAGGCTCGTGCCCCCGGTATCGATTTAGCTGATGATAATGACTAAATTTTTACTTGTATATATGTCCCCTGCTGACTTTCACTTAATATTTCTTATATAACTCTTGCAATATAAGAATAGCGTATATGGTGTGCTGCATGTTATTCTCCGTTTGCGGACGAGAAGGCGCAGTAGTTCATGCGCGCACGCAACACGCACGCACGGAACGACAACGCAACATTTCATTATGTTTTACAGCTATTGTAACTTGTGACTTCACATCGAGTATACCTATGAAACTTGTAGAAATGTTACTGTCTTAAGTTTTCACGATTGGTACACATTTAACCAACACTAATTTACGGATTAAATCGCATACACACTATTTTTACTAGGAATCAATCCGGATTTTTCATTATCCGAAAATAGATATCCGCAAATTTCAATCGACTTTCTTCGATTGCAGATTCAAATCCGGATTCCGAAATTGGATAATTGAGTAGTGATGTGAACCGGTTTCATAAAAACCTTTAAAAAACCGGTTTTGTTAAAACCGATAATTACCGGTTCTCATAAGAAAACCGATTAAAAACACAAGCATGTATCCGATCTATAAAATGTATCCAAACACGAGTCTGAACATTTGAAATGTTGTCTATGGTAGGAACCCCCTGATGTCCGATTTCCGTACGTCAGTATCTTCAGCTATATATTTTAGTTTTGCTTACGAATAGTTTGAAATCGACATACATTTTTGAAATAAAATGCCTAAAATTGTTTAAAGTAGTTGAATAGGGGAAAGAAAAGGAAAATCAATTACAAGAAATCATTTTGAGAAGATAGATAATTAGTGCAAAGTTAAGATATGCGCTAAGTGACCAAATTGGTGGAGGAACTTCGATATGTTGCACATATTAAGAAAAATCATCCTCAGCCACAGTGGAGGTGGATCAAAAAACATCAACTAAGACTCGCGCTCTATTTCAGACTACTTTGAAAATGACCGTAGCAAGTGACAATTTATAGTATTTGACTATGATGATTGCTAAGATTTCATTTTGTGATTGTAATTGCATTTATATTTTGATAGAAATAAGTCTGGTTTTTAATTAAATGTGGTAAATTTAAAGAAAACCTTAAGATAACTTAAAAAACCGGTTTTTAAAAAAATTAATCGTATAAACCGGTGTCAAAATTGTATCGTTCACATCTCTAATAGTTAGTGATTCTTTTCCGTCAACACTGCGCTGCGCCCGTTACACAAACGACATATTATGTCTCTTATACCAGGTAATTGCCCGTATCCCGAATACAGAGTGCAAAACACTTCTATTTCACGGACGATTTCTTTCACTGCGTGTACCACCTATCAACTCAGTACTGAGTCAACCACCTAGTAACATGAAGTAGGTATGAATAGTCCCCGGAAAAACAATAATAATCCGTACAAAATTATAAATATTGTTACGAGCTGGGGTTCGGATAAATTATTGCCAAACACGAAGAATAACACGGTAACACACTTATTAATTAACCAATATAATCACACACAACACTAATTACACTTACACTCGTACTAATTAATCAATTAACGCACGCACTTAAAATCCGTAATTAACACTGCACACTATAACACAACACTTTCCGCACACACACGTATATCACACTTAACTCTTCACACTATTCACACTCGACGAGTCCCTAATATCGCTGGTATCACTCGCTTCCTTGTAGTCGCAGGTATTTCGCTCTTCGTCGCTCGTTGAGTAGAACACAAGACTCCCGGCGCACCCGTCGGCCCGCCTATATAACCTGTCCGGCCGCTGAGCTCGAAGCGTCGACACATTCTACATAGTTCGCGAATTATTCAGAACATACTACACTCTTTACATTTGACAATTCGCATGTCATACTCTATGGATTGTCTGTGGACTGACGTCAACATATTAGCCGCCATATTTAATGACATTTTAAATACGTCAATTTCGTAAACTGCCCCCTTCAAAATTGCCGTCCCGAGCATTATTCTCCATAGAAACGCGCTAATCGATCCCATGAACAATCTTGGATGCTCCTCGTGGTGCTTGCGTATACGTACGTGGACGTCGTTAATTTTGGTTAGAACTTGGTACGGCCATCCATTTAGCTTGAAAGTTTGGACTTTCCTTTGCTTCGAAGTGAGTTATGTAGCCTACCAATAACCTTCTTCAAAACCTTGATTGTTTTACGTTGCGATCGAACGTGTTTTGTCCTCTCCGATGACTGCTTTGTTGGGCAGTTGTAATTGCTGCCCTGTCTACATGTTGTTCAGTCCGCCATGCGTAATTTGCTGCGCAGTGGAGCGAAGATGCCTTGAGCCCACAGAATAACATCTAGGATAAATCTCCGCAAATATCGACAATCAGCCGTTTCAACAACTTCCCTGATTGGTGGTTCTTTGTCTTGTCGCACTGCTCCACTTCCAAAGCATGGGCCAGGCGTCCTTTAGAGTGCTGGTGTTCCAAGTCGCACAGCTGCTCTCACCTCCAAATCCCGTATGCCATCCACAAAGGCCTGCACCAATATCTTCTGGCATAGTATGGGCTCTGTTCGATAGCTTTACGAACAAGCTTCTCGATTTCCAATCCCCACTGTTGAAATTCTCACCAACGCCTGGACCCGTTCTTTAAGCTGCGCGCGAAACACATTTCCAAATGAGCATCACCAAACCTGGATTCCAGTGCTTGCACCAACTGCCCATATGTCACATCTTTTGCCAAGAGTTTCAAGCACCGACAACGCTTCGCCCCGTAGGCCAGTGTTAGCGCCGTCAAGCTTGGATCGCCACGAGTTGTTTCCTTAACCACCTCGAACTGTAGATTGTACGCCGACCAAGCGTTGTCCCATCGAATGCGGCACTTTAACGCCTTTGTTGAAGGCGCGCAACCAACGGATTGCGGCTACCGTTTGGTAATCTTTAGCTCCCTTCACTCTTTCTTGATGTCGGCAATCTCGCTGAAAGCTTCCGTAAATCTGTTTCTCATGATGGCCGACTTGCTCCTTAACTTCTTGAAGATCCTTCCCAAACTTGCTATGGATATCTTATAAGGAGCATTTGTCCTCTTGTCGACGTGCCTGTCCTCCTTATCGCTTGGAGTTGCGCTTGTAACTGGCGAGCTTGCTCCTCCTGTCGGCGAAGCCTGTTCTCCTGCCAACGAGCCTGTTCCTCCTTATCGGCTTGGAGTTGCGCTTGTAACTGTCGAGCTTGTTCCTCCTGACGCGAGCTTGTTCCTCCTGACGGCGAGCTGTCCTGTAGCAACGCCATCAATGCAGCCATATCGAAAGTGGACGCTGCAGAGGCCGTATGTCCCGGCACACCTTCTGTTGCAGTCCTGGGCTGCCCGATGATGGGACTCTTCAAACCGCTCCTGTCCATAGCGGCTTGTCGCTGGCTTCTAGTACGAACAACGTCCGTATCTTCCTTCGGTGCACAGCATAATTTATCCCACTTCTGACACCAAATGTTACGAGCTGGGGTTTCGGATAAATTATTGCCAACACGAAGAATAACACGGTAACACACTTTATTAATAACCAATATTAATCACACACAACACTAATTACACTTACTCGTAAATTAATCAATTAACGCACGCACTTAAAATCCGTAATTAACACTGCACACTATAACACAACACTTTCCGCACACACACGTAATAATCACACGTTAACTCTTCACACTGTTATATCACACTCGACGATCCCTTAGATATCGCTGTATCACTCGTCTTCCTGTAGTCGCAGGTATTTCGCTTCGTTCGCTCTTGAGTAGACACAAGACTCCCGCGCACCCGTCGGCCCGCCTTATATACTGTCCGGCCGCTGAGCTCGAAGCGTCGACGACATTCTACATAGTTCGCGAATTATCTAGAACATACTACCTCTTACTATTTGACAATTCGCATGTCATACTCTATGGATTGTCTGTGACTGACGTCACATATTAGCCGCCATATTTAATGACATTTTAAATACGTCAATTCGTAACAATATTCCTATTTCATGTGCTGTTTGTCTATCTTTCACGGCAAAACGAAAACGTGACATGTTTTTAAAGTGGAGATATTGAAGGAGTTACATACCTTACTACTTTTTGACTAAGTCTTAACTCCACTTTCCTATATAGGGGCAGGAAAACATGAGACTGCCTTTAAAATTAGTTATAACCTTTGACTGACAATGACGCCTAAGCGTCAAATACAATGTAGATTTTCTAGTCTGGATTCCGGTGTTCAATGGGTTAAGCTCTATGTATACACTATATGAATCAGAAGGGGAACCGTGTTACCACAATTTTAACGTATCGAAGCGCGGGCAAAGGTATCCATGTATTTTGCTCTATATTTTCGACAGTCATGCACACAGTACAATATTACGAAACATTTTTTATCTAAATGATATAACTTCACTACAAATTGGGCTTCGTATAGTAGCTTACTTGTGATGTGTATTTTTTAAGTGATAGATTAAACGAATGATCAGTTCGCTCACTACTGGTAAGTAACATGGGGGCATGACATGAAGACCTGCGTTGACGGAAACCAATCTACACCTAATAAATTTGTATATTTTTTCTGCGTATGTTGTAATGAATATTCTATAAGCTACTGTGTCGATTCAAAATTCTTCGACCATTCGATGCCAAATTTATTTTGAAAATATCAAGGATGCAAATACATTGCAATATTTTCAAATGAAACCAAAACTTGGCTTCAAAATAAAATCCACTCTGGTCCCCAAGGGCCAAGACAAGTCCGATGTTTGGGGGTCAGTTGATTTTTGGGGGCGAGGGTCGAAAATGGACAAAACCCCTCTGTGCTTTGTTTCTGTAATGAATAATAATTTATTAAGTAAAAAATCCTTCCTTATTTCACTGCCTGACCCTATGTAAGATTATTTTGATAATATCAGTAAACCTGTAATATTTCAAGTTGGGGATTCGCGTGCATATAAATGCATCTGTGGCCGGAGCCGTGAAAGTACAAGCTTTGTAACATATCACTTTTATTTTTATACAACCAGTCGTTTTCCGATACAATGGGTTTTTAGCGAGAATATAGAGTTTTGTGTCGTGGACTCAATGCTTATCGTCTATGGATTATAACGTCGTGCAGTGGGAGATTATGAGTAGCCTGAGTGGGTATGCAAAGATAATGACACTAATGTAAAAGAAAACATTAATAAATTTTACCATTTTTGTCAAACTAAGCATCTAGCCCGTAAAAAATTTAAAAAGCATTTATGTAATGCAAAAAGTTCATTCCAATAGATTTCGATAATCCAGTAGTTTCCAATATCCGCAAATAAAATAAATTCTATACAAAACATTATATTATATCATTAGAATCTTTGCACAATTCCTTTATTATGTATAAATACTTGTTTCGATAATCATGCTGTATACACATGCTTGTGGTTTACAGTACTCCCAGAAACCTCTAAACACATTCAATGTTTAAATTGTATTTACTGTAATGCGTGTTTGTGTATCAAATAATAAATACAACTCTCCCGCTTAATCTCGACTATTTTTTAAATCTTTGACTTGGCAGGTCATTCAAACATGTCTTTTGATACCCTGGAGTATCTTACGACTTATTTGGTGTAATGGTTGAGACGTCGGCTCCTACACCAAGGGTTCCGGGTTCGATCCCGGGCAATACAAACATATGTGTGCATCAACATGATTGTCTCGTGTCCCTGTAGGTTCGCACAGTCCCTATTCGCGTAACCGGCATGTACCGGGCCGCTTTCTCCCCAAACATATGTTAGGCTACCAACCCCCCCGCAACGCCCTAAGCCGGTTCGAGTCCCGTTCGGGGACGCCCTTAGGCTCGTTGTGTAAATATTTAGGCTGAGAGCCATGTGCGCTCGCCACTTGCCCGGTGAAGCTGTAAAGGCCATCTGGGCCAAAGCAGTAGTCAGTTCGAAAAAAAAAAAAAAAAAAAAAAAATGTATTGTCTGTTTGTATTGGTTCTGGGTGTTTACCCATGTAGGCTAAATGCTTAGTTTGAGACTAAATAGCGGTGTACATGTCTGTTGATTTATTATTTATATTATTTATCATCATCAGCTCATTAAACGTCCCCACCGAGTGGCACGCCTATAGGGTGATTAGGCCTTAGTCGTCCACGCGGGCCCAGTGCGGATTGGACGACTTCACACACAACCTTCGAATCTCTTCGCAGGCGTGCATGAAGGTTTCCTCACGATGTTTTCCTTCACCGTATGAGCGTTGGATAACGTATATATATTTTCGAAAATTCCAAAATACATTGGTACGTGTCGGGATTTGAACCTCAGCCCTCCCGGTAGGAAGTCGACAGTCCACACCACTGAGCCCGACGCTCTATTATTATTATTATTTATATTATTATTAGTACAAAATTTGCCGGGGTCAGCTAGTAACATGAAGAAGTTTTTTAATTAATCAGGTGTGGTTAACTTGAAAGTGTTGTATCATTAACACGTGACCTGCTCACCCGCCGCAAAGGTGCGATTAGGCCATTAGCTCACCCGTTTTAGCGAAAGTCGGTGAAATGTCTGCAATGAACTGCAACCAAGTGAGAGTGACGGTCCCTCAATTGCATTTTCTAAATATGATTGCGAGTGGTTTGCGGCAATCTATGTTAATTTGTATATTTCTTATCATCAGCTCATTAAACGTCCCCAACGCAAGGCACGAGCCTACCTGTTAAGGGTGTCGTCCACGCGGACTCACGGATTGGCCGACATTAGTGTATTTATATTCCAAATGATATTTTATTAGAGAAATTACTTAAAGTTATTATACTTTAAAGTTATTATAACATTTTGACAATTTTTTTTATGTATACTGATGGTATGGTATGGTCTGTATGGTCTTTTTACTAAAAATATGTTATAGAATTGTTCATTTAACTATGATACGTAATTTATCGATTGTTTTTTTTCTTCACTGCGGTTTTTGCACCATTTCACACAAAAAAGCCATGTTTTTTAAAATTTTTTCTAACGTAATCTATGACTCTGTTGACAAATACGTGCCAAATGTCTTAAATTTTGGTTTTCCATACAACTGGCCGAATTTTGACACACTTTTGTTGTCAATAAGATTCTCCGTATTTTTATACGAACATGCTATTAATACACTTTATCCATAAGGAGTGTAGCGAGAATGTCGTTGGAAAATCTGTCGTGAAAGCCCGACTTCCAGTAGAGCCTTCCTAATACAAACAAACCAGAACCATATGAAAGCCACTATGCAAGCAGTACGATGTATCTATACGTAGTTTAGTTAAATACGATCTGAGAAAGTCTCATTTCACCAGTAGGTATATGGGCGATGGTAATTTGTTTTAGACTTTGAAGCTCTATTGAACAAAATTTGTTCAATGTCAAATGTTTTTTTTGCAATTATTGAAATTTATGTTTTTAGTATTTTTTTATAAATCAAGTGGATTTATATAAGACTAATTTTACAAACATCAAATTTGACATTCATTAGTGTTTTTACGGACCTAATTGAATGAATATATTTCATTTTACATATTGGAAATTTGGAATTCATTGTTTGTATTCCATAAATGCTTTTATGAAATATTTTAGGTGTAAATGCCTAGTTTGTTGCTAGATTGCGTTTTGTTAATGTCAGTGGATATTTATTTTATTTAGTATGTTTTTATTTCCAAAAAAAGGTGTTAGGCCTGACACAAGTATAAGCTATGCGTTAAAAATATCCTCTGATATTCTCACTAAATTAACTTCACAACGGATTCACATTCTTAGAGTAGATACAGTCCATTTTATTCAGAATTACCTTTTTGAAAATTCTCCGCATCGTCACTTTAGCTCTGTCAGAACACCGGCGCTGCCGTGGCCAAACTTGATCCATCTTAGAAACTGTACGTGATACACGGCAGCTAAGCTGAGGCAGGCCCATTTGACCACAAATAACGAGTTCCAATTTAAAAAAAAATGTGTGATCATTTCTTTCTTTTTTATTCTAACTTTCCTTTTTTACGTGTAAATTATATGGTTATTTTTGTATTGTTTTGTACTCAAATACTTAAATGCTTTTTCTTTCTTCTTACATACTTTTTTTGTAAACACATACATCATCATCATCATTACAGCCTTATATGTCCATTGCTGAACAAAGGCCTAATGAATTTGGGGAGGCCTTAATAATACCTGTGATACATACTCAAATATTTGTTCTGCCCGGGATCCCGATGTCTCCACAATAACACCAAACGGGTCAACTAAATTATTAATGTAAATAAAAAACCTTTTCTTTATAAACTATATGAAATACTAATATGTTTATCACTTTATCACTTGTTTAGTACCTGCCTGCACTATTACAGTTATAAATACTTATATTCGATAGAGTTTATAGCATTAAGTTACTATAAATATAAGAGCGTCGGTGGCTCAATGGTGTGGACTGTCGCCCTCCTACCGGGAGGGCTGAGGTTCAAATCCTGCCACGTACCAATGTGTTTTCGAATTTTCGAAAAATATATGTACGTTTTCCGACGCTCTTACGGTGAAGGAAAAACATCGTGAGGAAACCTGTGCACGCCTGCGAAGAGATTCAAAGGTTGTACATGAAGTCGTCCAACTCGCACTGGGCCCGCGTGGACGACTAAGGCCTAACACCCTACACGGGTAGGCTCGTGCCCCTCGGTGGGGACATTTAATGAGCTGATGATGATGACTATAAATATATAATATGCAAACTTTCAATAAAATTAATGGCCACTTTCGTTTCGCTTGTATGGTATCAGGTAAAAACTATAATTTTTATTAATATTATACAACCTGTTTCATATAATAATGTTGTGCGATCACGCAAACCCATTCTGTCTTCGATACTGGCATCAGTCATGCTTTTTTATTAATACGTTGCGCATACAATACAGCGAATGTTACGTTTTCAAGTTGTTACTAGTGTCACCGCTCGATAGTCGACTATCGATAGGCTATCGATATATGGGCAAAAGCAATAGTATCGATCGGCCTATCTTTTTTTTATTATGATGGGCTTGCTCTTTAGCACAGACTATCCTAATGGAAGAGACGTGCTCTAAGATGGAGCGAGCTTGCCCAGAAAAAGCCTATTCACTCGTTTTTTAAATGCCACGGGGTTGTATGTGTCCGGAAACACAGATGCAGGTAGTTCATTCCATTCATTTGCAGTACATATAATGAAAGTAGATGCAAAACGCTTAGTCCGGATACGGGGAACGTCAACCACAAATGGATGAAATTTTGCAGTCCGCCTTGATGAGCTATGGTGAAAGGGAGACGATGGGATCAGTGCATGGAGCTCGGAGAACACTCACCAAAGTAGAGCCTGTAAAAGACTGGCAAACATGTCCTTTACGGCGGTGGGATAGGCCTTTGCAATTTGGAATTAACTATCGATAGCTTACTTTAGCACAATAGTATTCATCATCATCATCATCATCATCATCAAGGCCTAAAATATCCACTGCTGAACAAAGGCCTCCCTTGATGATTTCCACGCGGGCCGATCCCTAGCAGTTGACATCCATCTGCTACCCGCAACCTTTACCAGGTCATCCGTCCATCTGTTGGGGTCGGTCAATAGTATTGGTACAGCAACACTATCGATAGTATGTAGCTCAATATTAACATAAATATCGAAAGTATCGATAGT
>PQWD01013724.1:0-19711 GCA_019425675.1 Leucinodes orbonalis | reverse complement strand
GCTACAAGCAATAGAAGCGGAGCAGCAATGAAGAATGAGTGGCGAAACTCTTCAGGCTTTCGAGCAGTGCAAGGAAAGCTTGTCCAACGCTGCATTACTTGCGCATCCCGACAGCGATGTCAAACTCGCTCTGGTAACAGATGCATCTGATCTGGCCATGGGAGCAGTTTTGCAGCAATGGAAAGATGGTCACTGGCAACCTCTCGCTTTCTTCTCACGTAGGTTGAGTCCATCGCAACAGAAGTACTCCCCGTACGATCGCGAGCTGTTGGCCATCTATGAAAGCATAAAGTACTTTCGCCACATGTTAGAAGCGAGACATTTCGTTGTTTTCACTGACCACAAGCCGCTCAGTTACGCTTTTCATGAACGAAAAACTAACTGTTCGCCTCGTCAGTATCGTCACCTCGATTATATATCGCAATTCACGACGAATATACACCACATATCAGGCAAAGATAATGTTGTCGCCGATACATTATCCCGCGTCGATGAATTGTCGATACCTATCGATCATGACGAACTATCATCCGCTCAATCGGTAGATTCAGAACTGATTCAACTTCTTAATGGTGAATCATCACTCCGTCTTCAAAAGTTGACCGTTCCACACTGCCGAGCTGAAATCTATTGTGACGTAAGCACGTCCTCGCCCAGACCCTTTGTACCAAAACCCTTGCGTATGAAGCTCTTCAACAGTCTTCATAGCCTCAGCCATCCAGGCGCTAACGCGACTGCTAAACTTATCTCTGAGCGGTTCGTCTGGCCTGGAGTACGCAAGGACTGTAGAGAGTGGTCTCGAAAGTGCTTGGCATGTCAGCGTGCCAAAGTAAATCGCCATGTTTCCTCTCCCTTAGGATCATTCGATTTACCTCGCGCTAGATTTGCCTTCATCCATGTGGACATTGTAGGCCCTTACCAATTTCACAAGGCTATAGATACTGCCTTACTGCCGTGGATCGTTTCACGCGCTGGCCGGAAGTTACACCGATGGTTGACATGACTGCCGAAACCGTCGGCAAGGCACTGATATCGTGGATATCCAGGTTTGGATGTCCAACGGATATCGTCACAGATCGCGGTCGACAGTTTGAATCCACACTCTTCCAATTCCTTGGAAGAATGATCGGATTCAAACATCGAAGGACTACCGCGTATCATCCATCTTGTAACGGCCTAGTGGAACGATTCCACCGGCAGCTAAAAGCTGCAATAATGAGCCATGCTGATTGCAATTGGGTTGACAGATTACCCCTCATACTGCTTGGTATACGTAGCTCTTACAAGGAAGATCTTAAATCCTCCTCTGCTGAATTGGTGTACGGTGAACCGTTACGGCTCCCTGGAGAGTTTTTCCAAGTAACAGAGCCAGCTATCACGGACATTTCAGAGTTCACCTCTCGCTTACGAAAATTCGCTCGAGATCTCACACCGTGTCCCGCTGCGCGACACAATAAAAATAAAATCTTTATGTTCAAAGATCTCAGTACAACTACTCACGTGTTTTTACGTGATGACACCATAAGAGGAGCCTTACAGCCTCCCTATACTGGCCCGTACGAGGTTCTTGAACGTAACGATAAGACCTTTAAAATACTCATCAAGGGCAAGAGTGTCACAGTTTCGATAGACCGCCTTAAGCCGGCCTACATGCTGACTGACCCCAATTCTACTCCACCCACAATTAGCCAACCTCCCAGTCATGCCCCAGACCCCAGTGATGCGTCACCTACTGCTATGCATCACTTAGGGAAAACCAGATCAGGCCGTACAGTACGGTTTCCTGATTACTTTCGCCCGTAGTCACGGTCTTCGGGGGGGAGTGATGTAGGGACTACCATACCTACATTACCTATTTTATATTATCTATTTACATATAAAATTTTATTTATATACAATATATTTGTTTCAACTTAATGACACTATTAACTAAACTATTTACATATAATAAATATATCTATTTACATTTATAATATCGTATCTTACTACATAAATATTTACATAATTATCTAAACCTAAAAATATATACTTAATAGAAATTCTAAATACAAATACAAACTGCATAATATTAACACCGCGGAGCGTCAATATTTAAAGATAATATTATAGAACACTTAGGATACTCCTTGCAACCCGTTCCTATTGTTCTCGCCGGACGGCGCACGCGCACCGCTTGCAGCGCGTCGCCGCCTCCAGTCGATGTACAAACGTTAGATGTGAATCCCGTGTCACTCGGCTACCGACCGCGCGTACCTATTTGCTTTACGTATTTACTTTTGCTTATATACTTGTGCTACTTTCACTCTCGACTATTTTCTATGCTTTAATATTTTCTCCTTCTATCTATATTGTGGTTGTGTGAACTGTACTTCTTCTGTGTACCGTGAATAAACTGTGTATTGTGTGGTAAAGACTGAATATCATTTAACAGCCTATTTGCTACCTATCGTTTGGACACTCGCGTACACACATACACACACGCAACCCCATAAATGTTTCAAAATCCGGGGGAAATTTTCTTATTTGGAGATTCCGCTGCGTACGCTGCGTAAACGGTTAAAGTTTCGCAAAAGTCATGTATGAGAGTGTTGTTACCCTTTTAAAGGTCTACAAAAAATTCCGCGACAGCATATGTCTATCTTTTAAGGTTAGCTCCCTATAACATATTTTTTGCTAAAAATTTTTTCTAAAATATTGCATCATTTTGTGAAGCTATTTTCATAAATATGATATCAATCCTTATCTAAATAAATACTTTATTTATAAAAAGTATTTCATTTTCAACAAAATTGCCCTTTACATCATTCAGTTGAAATGAATATCTTATGAGATATCGCAGTTTTAACTCACCTATATAAACGAAGTAGCGGGTAAAAGAGAGCGTTAGGCCAAAATAACTATTCCACGCGGACGAAGTCGCACGCTAAAGCTAGTATTTTATAACATTGAAATTTTGTTGAATGAACTGACCGATTCCAATAGTCAATTGTAGTATCAAATAATAATCAAATGACTTCAGGCCTATTCATGGAATAGGCCTGAAGTCATTTGATTATTAGAGATTAAACCAAAATAATAGACGACATGTATTAATATCCTTTCTTTATTTTTTAGTTTTGATAACTAGGAAATATATGCATATAAAACTTTTAAAAAAGCTAAGTGTACTAATTAAAGGTTTTAATAATAGGGACAATTTACGTTGATTATGTACCTATAAATGATAACAATGTTCATAAAATTGTACGCATTTTATTTATATATTACCTCAAAACTGTTTTGGAACGATTACTCTGCCATGTGTCGGTGAACGGTGTGATACCGGTAATGTTATGTTTTCGTAACCAGAAACGGAGAACCGTGTTACCCTGAATTAACCGCGAGCGAAGCAGCTGACAAAAACTAGTATACATTGTTCACCGTTTAAGTGACTTTAAGGGTGGTCCGAAACTCCCAAATAACAACAACCAATAAACAATAGACCCCAATATTATTACCTAAACCTAGTGTAAATGGCAGGGTTAAAAATTCGTGCTGTAGGCCGCTTTTATTCAAAGGGATTATGTAGATAGCAATCACTTTAGTGCCTTTTGAACCCAACCACCACTTAATAAACCTATAGGAGGAAAGGTCTCTTCTTCCGATTTTGATATCCGGTCGGGTCCGGGTGACAGAAATGTGTCTTTTTCTTGGTATGTTTCTCGTACATTTATCTACGTGAAACTCACATTACTTTTACTCAAATTATATATATAGAAATTGTTATATTTACTTTTCAAAATCAAATCTTTTATCGCATACACTAGCTTTTGCCCACACCTTCGTCCGCGTCGTCACTAATAGTTACTTTGGGCTAACGCTAACTGTCCCACTTCACTACCTTTAACCCGCTACTTCGTTATATAATTAAGGTAAAATGTGTTTTCGAATTTTCGTTTTTTAAAAATTATATGTACGTTATTCAAAGGTTTTGTGTGTAGTCGTCCAATCCGCACTAGGCCCGCGTGGACGACTAAGGCCTAAGCACCCTATACGGGTAGGCTCGTGCCCCTCGGTGGGGTCATTAAATGAGCTGATGATGACTTAGTATAAGATTTTGGACATCAAGTTTGTTTTTGTTTCTAGTATTAAAATAATGTCACATTTTTTTTAAAAATAAATGTCAAGATTTTTGTAGACAAACTATTTTTGTAGACATAAACTATATTATGGTAAATATGATGTGGCGGACTTTTATTAGAACTTTTCAAGGGGACACTATTCTTTTGTAAGACTGCCATTTCAACAACAGTAACTTGTTTGTGTAACTTGCCATAGCCCATAGGCTTCCTCGGCAAAGAGATATTATTTTTCAAATCGGACCAGTAAATCCTGAGGCCGTTTAAATAAACATACAAACGAACTCTTCAGCTTTAAATATTAGTATAGATACTCGTACGATGCTCTGCATCCAGTGGTTCTTAAGCAAAATTAGTAGGTATTTTTAATGACAAATGTCAGAAATTATGCAAACATGCCACCGCATGTCACCTATAAAATGGAAATTATCAATAAACATCACGTGTAACGAAAAAATAATCAAGTAATATTATGATTTCAACAATTTTTGCCTCAGCCTTCGACACGGAATACACCTTTTCGTATATTTATTTTTTAAATCAGGCTTCATCCATTATGTATTTTAGGACACATTAAGAGTAAACTATCGTGATCTATTCGATCCACTGGAGCACCTAAATTGAGGAAATACAATGGAAGTTTTATTGTTTTCGAGGACACTACACAAATTATAGACCATTTAAGATGCAGATTATATCAGTGTAGTAAAAAAATATTGTCTATTCAAACCTTTTTTTTGCACTGTAAACTTTTGGTAATTACCTAATTTATACAGGTAAAAGGTTATGAAATAATGAAATTTGTATATCCTGCTAAACGTAAAACGGTTAATCTTTTATTTATCAACGAATTGAAAAGTCCTTGTTGATTTCCAGTAGTCTCAACTTCGGTGCTAACTTTCTAATCTGGTTTAATTTATACTAAACGTGAACTCGGAAATAAGTTTTGAAATTCACCAGCGCTTGCTGGGTGGTTTGACTCAATTTGCAGTATAAAGGGGAAAGAATACACCAGAAAGTCCTTAAAATATGCACTGATGAATAAAGATGCCTTCTTATTAGGGGTCGTGTGGGTACCAGAAACCACTTTGACAAAATTTTTGACTGGTTTTTTTACGGATAACGAGCCTAGTTTAGTATCGTCTTTTACGTAAGGTGAAAAGACATAAAACTATTTATTATCCAAAAGAAAAATAATCGAACATCAAAACGATTGCACTATAACAGATACGATTACAAACATATGTTATGCTCGAAGAAAAATGCGCAAAATAGTAAGAGCGTTATGTAGAGCGCCGGTGGATCAATGGTGTACGTTATACGACGCTCTTACGGTGAAAGACAACATCGTGAGGAAACCTGCGTACGTCTGCGAAGAGATTCAAAGGTTGTACGTGAAGTCGGCCAATCCACACTGAAGTTACTTATATTAAATTATCAAATCTCATAAAGTAAAAAAAGTCTAAATGCGTATGTTATCTATATATTTAGTTTTAACAAATATCTCTCAAAATTCTGTTTTTAAAACAGTAGAAATTACATAGAGGTATTCATAGTAACTGTGTGCACAGCAATGCCCCTGCCAAGTCGAGCGCGAAGCACACACTGCCGTACAATCCTTTATTGGAACCATTTTGACACATTTTCAGGCCCTTGTTTGAAAAACTCAAGATAAGATCAGAACGCAGAAATTTACGTCATCCAGTGGGCTAATAAAAATGAGTTAATAAAAATATAATAAAATCCAAACTTTTGAGTCTGTAGGTAATTCAGTTCTGAAGTCAAGAGAAAGCAATGTTGCGCATTTATAAAACTAACTCATGAAATATGAAACAGACTTATTGGACAGTTCTGGCGACAGATTGATGGACCTTTGGTTTTGTACTCTTGTGTACCCTTAACGACCAAGTCACATAATAAAGAAGGGAAGGACTTGGTATAATTTTATATAGATTTCATAACTTTTCAGAGACAAATAAGCAACTCCATCGAGACTTGGCTAGTCTTTTACATAATTTTCTTTTCTCTTTAATTGGTGGGATATCATATTCTTGTCGTACCTATAATTACTAAGGAGATAGTAGAAACTTTAATTAAAGTCTGATTACAATGCGACTAAGATGAACTTTGCCGTAGATTATCACCCCCTCAAAATGGTTTGTATTGGAATTGCACATGATTTTGCGGGGCAAAAAATTCTTATTAGTTCGGTATTTGAGAGACAGTGAAAATTAAATAATTCTTAATTCACGGTACGTTATGTCTGAATACCATTGGCGCAAATATTTATACACTTAATCAGAGGTTTCGAGTTTGACAAAATTTAAAGCGAGTTATATACTGCCACGCAGATTCCCGCTTAAAGTTGACCGAAGACAAGAGAGCTAAGTGAATCTATGCTTAATAAAAAAAAACTAGATGCGCAATCTCACTCAAAAAGTTTACGCGGCAAAACTCTGCCCATCGCGTCAGCTGGGCAAAATTTTCATTCGGTTCACTCGCCCGCTTTTACGTGCTCACGCTTTTGTACCATTTCAGCGAGGCGTTAAGGTTAAAATTCAAATGACAAAATTTATATAATAAATATAAAAATAACTATACGCATGTATAGTGCGGTTCGGACTTTCTTTGATTGACGTTTCTTCGTGATTGTGAATCTACTTACTTTATTGTTTATCTAAGTTTCTTTATGAGGATATCTTGGAAGTCGCTTTGTGTGTGATTAGGATGTCTATTAAACAGTAGTTAGTTAATAAGGCCCCGGAAGACGGAATTCATAGCTGTTGAAAGCAGATGACAAGCTTGTGCTTAAGTTCCCCGAAAGATTTAGAATACCATCATCCATGAAGGTGTTACGTCAAAGTGTTGAGCAATAGCATGGCGTGTCTCTTTTTAAAAAAAAAATACTTTGTTCTCAAACATAGACAACAGCGTTCATCACGTTATGGAGTCACGTAAGGATTATTGAAATTAATCATGAAAAGATAATTATTTAGTTGTGACAAAAACTACGTCTATTTCACATGGTTTTCTACCATTCCAACAAAACATTATACTTTTAAACCAGTTTCAAAAAATAACGTATGGAAAAAAACATTGTTTTTTATTACAGTATTGGCCGCAACTTGGTTGTTTAATAACACGAAGCTATTGTATCGGTTGTTAGAAAATTCCGTACTTGGAACATTAATAAAGCCTCTTTTCAACTAAACTGGGTCGGCCTGAAAAATCTTTGCTACGGACTGTAACAGACGCGTCTATAGCGAAGCATGTTTGATGTTAATCCCTAATGAAATCAGGGACGGTTACGTACGATGAATGGTCTTTGGATCATTAAAGCTATATATGGAGCTTTTGAGAAACCGTCGCGTAGTGACGCGTCATATTGTCACATTCTATGAAGTGGGATCAAAAAATATATATATGTGTTATTGGTACTTTAATTTCAATTTTTGCACTGCCATGTCTGTCTATACATCCATGTCACAGCCACTTTTCTCCGAAATTTATAGTTTCGGGGAAAAGTACGGCTAACGCCCATTACCCACGCGAATTAGTAGGATAATTTTAAATACGTTAAAACTGCCAAATTATCGCGTTCAGTGGTCGCTACACTACTTTACTACTTCTGTTTCAGGCCTTATTTATAGAAACCAACGCGGTCGTCTTAATGTTATAATGAAATTCCCTCATCCATCTCCACGCGCGGTCAAAGCGACTGCTCGCTGCTAGACTGCCCAAGTAGTACAATTTGCTCATCAATCATACAAGCGTCATTTCATTATTATATTTGGCGGCTCATTGGCGTGGACTCATGCCTTCCGATCTGGAGGCGCAGGTTCCAATCCCGCTACATACAAATCTAATTTCGAATTGTCGAAATTATATGGACTTTTACGGTGGAGGAAAACATTGTGAGGAAACCTACAAGCGCCTATGAAGAAATTGGGGAGGCACTGGGCCCGCGTGGTCGACTAAGGCCTATGCACCCTTTACGGATTGGCACGTGGCCCTCGGTGAGGACGTTTTATGAGCTGATTATCATGAGCACTAAATAGTGCTACCTACATCTATCTATCATAATAAATTAAGAGCTATACGGGGAATTTTACAATAGTAGTGGTTTTGAAAGCGCTGTTCATTCTGATAAAATTCTTAAACGGTCATCATAAGTTGTTCAGTAGGAATAACTATTCGGACTGAATAGTTTACTTTCGGTACATATCACTTGAACATCTTTAAAGTAGCACTTAGTATGTTCACCAGTAATAAGTATATTATAAGGTGCATAACGGATAAATAATGTACTCTTCATAGCATCAGCATCAGCCTATAACGTCCTGATGCAAGAAATAGGCCTTCCCACACAGCATAGCTATGGGGAGATTGGCCTAAAACCCACCAAGTGGGCCTAATGCGGTAAGTTATAAAGTTTAAACTTTCTGTAAATGTAAATATTTTTTTTATTTTTTTGACGCCATGTGGGTTTAATGTACCGTTTTTTGGTAATCTAAACAACTTTGAAAGATTTCTTTTAGTGAACGTTATTTGATGACATAAAACAATGATGATTAACTGTTATGAATTAAATAGAATATAATTTAAAATCTTTGAATAATTATCGATAAAATCTCAAATTAGAATCGATACATAATATAATCATTATGTTATTACTTACTATCATAGATGTATAGAAATCAGCTATGTATGTACCAATTAAGTAAGGCGCTTGTACAAATGCAAAAAAACTACCTACTGATAAATTGAGATATTTATGCGCAATGAAAACCGACGTGTGCAAAAGCTGATTTATTACTGTCAAACAGTTGTTATGCTGGGGCCAGAACCACGGGAAATGTCATTATTTGAAGCGTTCTCGAAAAAGTCAACACTAATAAAGACATGTTTATTTTATAGTTATTGTTTATTTTAGCTTATCCCACCGCCGTAAAGTAACATGTTTGTCAGTTTTTTACAGGCTCTACTTTGGTGAGTGTTCTTCCGAGCTTCACGCACTTATCCCATCGTCCCTTTCACATAGGTTATCAAGGCAACTGCAAAATTTCATCCGTTTGTAGTTGACGTTCCCCGCATTCGGACTAAGCGTTTTGCTTTCTTCATTATGCGTACAGCTAGGGAATGGAATGACCTCCCTGCGTTTGTGTTTCCGGCCACTTACAACCTCGTGGCATTCAAAAAACGAGTGATAGGCTTTTTCTGGGCAAGCTCGCTCCATCTTAGAGCACGTCTCTTCCCATAGGATAGTCTGTGCTCAAGAGTAAGCCCATTAGATATAAAAAAAAAAAAAAAATTCACATAATATACTGCCAACTTGCCTATTGCCCGTTTATTATTCAAATGTTACAATACCGGCTATCCGAAACACGTAATCAAATTCTTTTCCTGACACTTTCCTCTTATTTCGCGGACAGGATAAATAAATATTCAACTAGGCGAATTCCCGGGGGCAAAATAAGCGGACGACTTTAAGGTTAATGTGATATATATGACGACCTATTTGGTGTAATGGTTGAGACATCGGCTACTACACAAATGGTTCGGGGTTCGATACCGGGCAGGACAAACATTTGTGTGCATGAACATGTCTGTTTATATTGGTCTGTTTTCTATGTATTTAAGAAAATATATAAGTATGTTTACCAGTTGTTTAGTACCCGTAATACAAGCTTCACGCTTAACTTCGGGCTAGATGTCGTTGTGTGAATGTAAGTGAATAATTTTAAATTATATTTTACATTTAACCAACCTATAATGTTACGCAGGGCTGGTTCACAACTTTAAAGTCGCTCAGCGTGCAATGGATGGGGCAATGCTCGGGATCTCATTGGCGGATAAAATTCGTAATGAAGATATCCGCCGGAGAACCAAGGTTATCGACATTGGTCGGAGAATAAGAAAGCTGAAGTGGAAGTGGGCCGGTCATGTCTCCAGACGTTCAGATGGTCGATGGAGCCGAAACGTGTTGGAGTGCGTCGGACGTCCGGCTGCCATTTGGACCGACGGTTTGAGGAGGGTGGCTGGTGGAAGTTGGATACAGGCTGCTCACGACCGGGATGGTTGGCGCTCATTGGGGCAGGCATATGTTCAGCAGTGGACGATAGGGGGCTGATTGATTGATTGATATTGAGACCACGCAGACCAAAGCGGATGGGTGTTACGACTATAAATTTGAGAAGTAGCCGGGATCAATTAGCTTCACGTGCTATCCGAAGCATGTCATTACTTCGTTAAATTTTTATTCGGTCACACATTTGATAACTGATGATTGCAGTAGTTGCTTAAATTGCACGGTCGTCAACTAAACGTGTTAGCCAAACACATTTATACGTGGCGGGATTTGAACCTCGGCCAACCTGGTAGGAGGGCGACAGTCCACACCATTGAGCCACCGACGCTCAATATCTTATACCGCGGGTAATACCGCGGGGCACAGCTAGTTTTGTATATTATGCTTAAGTAGTAAAGTCTGATTAGAATATAATTGCCCCTATTTCCGTGGGTGTCGTAACAAGCATTCCTATGGCCAGAATATATAGTCTGGCATTGTTCTTAAACTTGACCTCTAATAAGGTACTGCTATTTCTAGCCCGCGTGCCAAGCGTGGAGATTAATTGAATTTGGCACAATGAGGTGAAAAGTGAAGGATTAGCTTAATACCCAATATCATTACAGCGACCCAAGAGTGCGTAATTAATAATAATTAAATCGGCGCCCGGGATGTTAGCAGTGTTCAAACAAGTACAATCTATAGCATACAAAGCCGCTTATCACTGAGCTACGGTATTTCATTTTATACTTAATCACAACTGGTAGACGGGAGCCCGTATCCGAATCTGTATGCGATCGAAAAACACTTTTGGATTACATAAAAACGTCAAATGTAATCTGCTGTGATAATAAAAACTTGAAAGAACATTTCGATGAGGTATCGTTGTGTCGTTTTTAATAACGGTGATAGATATCGATTTTCGTCAACTGTCGTCTTAATATATGAAACTTTACACTCATTCATTAGAAAATAGCGGTTTTTTTATTTATATGTAGCATGTATAAATAGCATGTTAAACGCTGTGATAAACAAATGTATTTTCATACAGACTTAAATAGTTCATTTACAATGAGATATGAATGTTACATTGATTTTAGTTCATGCTCTAGTTCTGCGGCCTTAAATTTACAGTTATGGACATAGTGTTTGAGCTTGAGCTTATATTTATGTATGCTGTCACAATCTTTAATCATCAGCTAAAATATTATATCAAATGGAAAATAGTGTACGGTGTTTTTTATTATTATTTTTTATTTGGGATAATAAACAGCATCACAACTTGTCCTTAAATCTAGGTTAAGAGCAAAAACTATTCATTGTGACGCCCACACTATTATCCAAGACTTGATTTATTGTGTGAGACATACGCAGCTGAGACATGGACACTGACTACGGGATTGGTTCACGAGTTCAAAGTCACTCAACGCGCAATGGAGCGAGCTATGCTCGGAGTCTGTCTTAGGGATAAGATCAGAAATGATTTAATCCGTAAGATAACTAAAGTTACCGACATACCCCGCCGGTTCAGCAGGTTGAAGTGGCAGTGGGCTGGTCACGTATGTCGCAGAACCGATGGACGTTGGAGCAGACGAGTTCTGGAGAGCAGACGGCGTCTTGGCAACGCCCTCCGGCCCGATGGATGGACGGCTTGGCGATGGAAGGTCGCTGGTAGAGGCTTGATGAGAAAAGTGGAGGACCGGGATATTTTGCGCAAAATGGGGGAAACCTATGTCCAGCAGTGGACTACGATAGTTTGAAGAAAAATTTATTGGGTAACCCAATAAATCTTTCTTCAAACTATATATAATCGTTTTAAAGGTCGATGTTCATGTGCCGCAATGTAAAAAAAAATAACTTCAATTAACTCACTATAAATCTATTCAGGTTCTCAGACAGGTTCGTCATCATCATCATCAGCTCATTAAACGTCAATACTAAGGGACATGAGCCTACGAGTAGGAGCCGAGTCCACGCGGGCCCAGTGCGGGTTGGACGACTTCACGCACAACCTTTGAATCTCTTCGCAGGCGCAGGTTTCCTCACAATGTTTTCCTTCACCGTAAAAACATCGGATAACTTACATATGATTTCGAAAATTTTCAATTTCGAAAACACATTGGTACGTGTCGGGATTTGAACCTCAGCCCTCCCGATAGAAGGGCAACAGTCCACACCATTGAACATCCGACGCTCTACATAAAGGTTACTTACTAATATGTACAGGATTTCTTTTGAACTCGCTCTCGTTGTCCACTTATATATCTAAGGTCCACGAAAATAGAATTAAATATAACTGTAAGTCTGAAGAGCAGTCCGGAAAGAATACGACGTTACGACTGTGGCGATAAACTCGGTGTCATTATTTTTTGAATATTCAGTTTGAGAATGTTAGTAAAAATATTTTTAATATGAAAATGTTTTTTGTCGCATTGTCAGGGGTCCGTTTTCAGCGAAAGTCCGACCAGTGGCGTGCACAAAGATTGTGAACAGGGTATGTAAAATGAATGATATGAATTGCAAAAACAATTATTTGAATTACTTTTCGCAACGGTTTGTCGGAAAACACATAATATATGGAGTGCACGTCATTTAGTGCGACATGTCGTTTCGAAAATTTTAAAGCTCCGTGGTTCAGTGGAGTGTTTCGGAACAGTTTATAAAATGGTTAAAAAACATTTAAAAATTCAATAACTTTTCAAAAAGAGTGCGAAATTGTTAATAATTGAGGTGATTTTTCACGATTTGCCAACATGAATCGACGATCACTTGAAAACGAAATTTGTTATCAATAAAATTAAAAAACGCCTCGAGGTATTAAATCAGGCAACAATTTCCAGAAAACTGGACCCAGCTCTGTATAAACGCCAAAAGCTTCAGGATCGACCTCTTTTTGGAGTCAAACGGTGCACGGACCTCATCGGGCCGCGGAGTATGAAACTGTAAATTAATGACTTTTACTTATTAATTTGATGTTTTTGAAATATGTGGAATGTGTTAATATATTAAAAGTTATATGCTGATACGAATTGCCACATTAAAGTTAAAGATGTTGACACATGTATCAGGAAGTTCAAATAAAATGTATAATTAGTATGTATTGCTGTAATTCGTCTTCTCAAACGTAGAAAAAGCGTGGCTTGCTAATGATTCCACATCTGGCGTGTGCCGTGTGTAAAAGGCAAAAATAAATTTGAGCTGTGTTAAAAGGCGTGGTCCGTTTATAAAAAAATTAAGGTTCGCCTGCCTGCTATACTAATCCTTGTGTAATGATAATATCTTGCGTAAAGAGTTTCATAGTTCGCCTTTCCTCAGTGAATTTCAATGTACCAAAAGAACGTCAAAGACACGAGATTTGTGAATTAATAGTTTTCAATAATTACACTCATAATTCTTCAATATACGTTGATAAAAAGCACACTAAACTTTTCAAATAATTCGATGTTACTTAGACGAAAAAAATTTTGAAACAATTCAAGACAAATTCTGGCATGAAAAATATCATTGTTTATTGAGGAGTAAATCCTTTCACGAAATCTATAACCGCCACAATGGGCATGCGGGCGGCCAGTAGGCGGGACAAAAAGATATACACCAAATACCCGGAACGCGCAAAGTTTTTTACTCCGAACAATGATATTCTGTATATATAAAGGTAGATATGCCATCCGTACCTCAAAAACGAACCGCCAAAGATTTCGAATACATTTACCTAAGCAAAAGAGTACAAACTGTACTCTCTTTGGCGGTTCGTTTTTGAGGCACGGCTGATGTATCTTCCTTTATATATACAGAATATCATTGGTGTGCTGTCGCTGCATTCGGAACACTTCTTTTGAGAACATATCACGAATCTATACTTTTTACATCATTGACTCCGAAGGATTAAGCGACTAAGCATTCAACCGCTATTGTTGTATTTAGTATTATGTTTTATCACATATTATTATCAGATTTGGCCCAAATCGACATTAAGGATTAAGGTCACAAGAACAACTTTTAAGGATTTACGTCATCTTCACTTGCTGGCACACTACGTACAGTAGTACCTACATACTTTATATGCTCGTCATGAATCTTTGGTTAAAAGACTAGCCAAAGGAACGATTCAAACTAAACCAGACTTTTATTGCATAGTAATAAGGTACAAATTGTGGGCATCAGTTATAGGCACACTAGCTGATTAGCATGTCATCACGACCGACCAGTGCTGGCACAAGAATAAGTCCTGCGTAGAATATGTTGATTGGCCATTTGCACTACCCAGGCTTATTAAATTCGTGTTTTGCGGTGGTACATCAGTGAGCCCTATTTCTTGTGTATTATTTCAATGCATTATAATTATAATGACAGGCGAACGAGGACATGCTATGTATCAGGGCAGTTCCGAAGCTAAGGTCATCGCTTACATCAGATAAGCGATTTGATTGCTTCATCGACTTAGTAAATAAAAAGTACGTATGCCCAATCTGGATTGGCAAACGGCTGAATGCCTTCCGCAGCTTGGAGCGCCTTGCGATAATATTTTCATTATCCATCCAATGATTGCGAACATAGAATAATCTTTTCAAACATGTTTTTTACTTGGTGGTAGACTCGGTACTGAGTCATCTAGGTAGGCGCCACCGCAGTGTTAAATATCATCCCGTAAAATTGAAGTGTTTTACACTTCTGTGTTTCGGGATGAGGGCACTAACTAGTAAAATTACCGGGTACAAAAGAACTAACATCTGTCACCTCGGGTTACGGGCATAGGGCAGTGTTGACGGAAAATCATGACTACCTACTGTTATTTATTTCTTTCAACACTGCTTCAGTCATAGTTAGGCGTATCACTTACCACCAAATGAGCGAACTGACCGTCGCGTTCACGTATAACAACAAAAATGCTCTAATTTTAATATGTGTATTTAAATGTAAATTGCAACTATTAATAAGTAGTTTGTATTATTAGTAACGTAATAGGATACTCAGTGTTAGGTAATAATTTATCCGAAATCCCCAGCTCATAACAATATAAGATACTATTCTTATAATAGGCTTGTTAATGACTCTTTGGAAGTCAGGTTCAAGGGCATATTGAAGAGCATCACTTATTTTGTCTCAAGTATCTTAAGCAGCTGAAAGATCCTCGATAGGACACGTCACACGACTAATGGAAAAGTACCTATTAATTATAGTCTTCTACTTCAGAAATTATATCCATGGATGCACAAGACCTCCCCTCACATGAAAAGGCTTGGGACCATGACCTGCCTAACTGGTGCAGAAGCAAATGCATATTATTATTATCTTGATAGAATAAAAAGCGGCCAAGTGCGAGTCGGCCCATGAAGGGTTCCATAGCAGTAAGTGTCTCGTATGTATTTACAAAAAAGTACATAAGTATATTTAACCGTACTTTAGTAACCAGTATGGTTTAACAAGCTTCACGCTTAACTTGGGTTAGATGGCGCTGTGTGAATGTCAGTGGATATTTTTTATTTATTTACATGGGTATTTTCTTCGGAATGACTAATCGCTGTAGGCCCCAGGTAGCCGCCAATTTAAGTATCGTACTTGAGTGAGACATGGACACCGACTACGGGATTGGTTCACAAGTTCAAAGTCACTCAACGCGTATAGAGCGAGCTATGCCCGGGGTCTCTCTTAGGGATAACATCAGAAAAGATTTAATCCGAAAGGAAAGTGGCCTACTGCCACTTTAACTTGCTGATCCAACAAGTAACTTTAGTTCTCCCACAAAAATATGATTTCTGTTTTTCCCCCTGAAAGATACTCCATGCATAGCTCGCTTATTGAACTTAAATCCCGCAGTCAGTGTCCATGTCTCAGCTACGTAGTACAGGTAGACATATTGCTCAAGGCTTTCGTCTGAATTCATTACGGAATCGTTGACTTAGGACTAGAAGAAACTTGCCGACTGTCGCCAAACTGAATCCTCCTACTAACCGCGCTCTCGAAGTTATGCCGGCCAAGTTAAAGACATCGTCCAATGAGTTTGTGAACAGTTTCGGATATATAACAGCCCTGTCTCACACCATCAATAATCACACCATGACGCATATGGCTGAATCTTGTATCTGAACTATGCTATGCTATGCTGGTCTTGGATCTGAACGATCATCATAACTGAAAAGTCAAATAGCATGTGAACTCATTGGCACCAACTGCCGCATTCGATATTCGAAAAGAAAATACGGAACGGTAAACTCGCAAGGTTTGTTTCTACCCCACGCGTAGCGAACACAAAGTGTAATGTAATCAATACAACAAATCATATTTACCTCTCGAACAAAGTTTGCGACTACCGGTAGGTAAAATACGCGTGACAGAAACCCGACGCTTCGATACAATAAACGTCCCGCTACTATAATGCGCATTGAGACCGGTGATAATGGTACATCGCTGCAATCTTATGCACTACTACGCACAAATTCCGTCTGGATTACATGATACTGCGTGGAATTTTAGTACACCTATGCCCTGGGTAAAAGCTATTGGACTGTTACTGTATTCCAAAGAGGTCGGGAATTTCATTGTTAACATTTTGTATTGATTTTTTCGATGTGTACTTGGTTTTCGTTTGTTTGAAGATGGGTTATGTTTTTTGTATTTACTGATATCGGAAAGTTATTTTGGCATAAGCCTTTTAGGCTTACATTTGTGGCATGGAAAGCGTGATCTGCGTAAACATGTACTTTTTGTGAGCTCACCATGACTCATTGAAATAAAATAAAATGTGTATTTTTAATGCAAAATAATGTATCATCATCAGCTCATTAAACGCACCACCGGGGCACGAGCCTACCCGAAGCGGTGAATAGGCCTTAGTCGTCTACGCAAGCCCAGTGCGGGTTGGACGACTACACGCACAACCTTATAACCGCTTTGCAGGCGTGCGCAGGTTTCCTCACGATGTTTTCCTTCACCGTAAGAGCGTCGGATAACGTACATATATTTTTAGAAAATTGTAAAACACAGCCTCAATATGATTTTTAAGGAGACATAAGTTTCGGTTCAAATTACGGGAATCTCCAAAATAAAAACATATTTATTTCAAGATTATTAAATCTTAATGCAGTTCACATAATATATATACCTACAAAGTTTCAACACTACATAGTTGTTTTGTTTCCAAAACTATATAGTGATTTTGGTATAAAAAGGGCGTGACATACGATCGGGCAGACAGACACGATGAATCTACAAGGGTTCTGTGTTTTTGGCTGTTTGACTACGGAACACAAAAAAACAATAATGAAAGAAGGTTAGCATTTAATCACTAGAGGAAGCTTTGCTGAAAACACAACCATCAAACTATCATTAACTTAAATTGCGCATAATTTTAACCTCATACCTCTCAATCATTATTTCCTGTTACGTAAATCATGACATCGTCTGCAATGTGTATGAATAATAAAAACGAAACGGAATGAAAAGCCAAAAAGAAAATACACAGCTGACCGAGACAATATAACTTCGGAATCAACGCAAGTTAAAGTAAAAACTTTGTTAATAATCACTGGGGACAATTTGTCACACACCTTCGGATAATAATGATCCAGCAAAAATGACAAAGCCCATAATCAAACAATTTATAATTAGGACAACGGCGAGTACGGACGGAATGTTAATTTGGAAGATGAGATTCTATTACCTAATTATATCTTTCCTAATAATTAGTACATTAATTTAATTTATTTAGGTTCATTCGTTAAATTACACAGCATTTGTCAGTTAATTCTAAGTTAATCAAATTTAGACGTGACGACGACTTCCATATTTAACTAAATCTTAACTATTTCTATCTCAAACGAACCCGGTATTTTTTCAAACTGACTACTGCTGTTAGCCGGTGATGGATTTTCCAGCTTCATCGGGCATTTGGCGAGCGTAGATGGCTTCCAACCTTTAAGGGCCCGGAATAATACGAGTAGGTACTGTTTTGATAAAGCTGTCTTCCGGGCAAAAAGGTGGGACAGATTACTGAATACGCGGTTTTCGTTACAATGAAATAATATATACTAACTAGAACGTCGGAGGCTCAATGGTGTGGCAACAGTCCAACAGTCCCTACTACCGGGAGGGTGCCTGAGGTCCAAATCTCGCCACGTACCAATGTGTTTTTGAATTTTCGAAAATATATGAACGTTATCCGACGCTCTTACGATGAAGGAAAACATCGTGAGGAAACCTGCGCACGCCTGCGAAAAGATTCAAAGGTTGTGCGTGAAGTCGCCAACCCACACTGGGCCCGCGTAGACGACTAAGGCCTAATCACCCCATACGGATAGGCTCGTGCCCCTCAGTGGGAACGTATAATAAGCTGATTATGATGATACTTACTAGTGAACGATTATTTTTGTTTCACTAGCGACCAATACCACTTTGGAATAGGTCGCTAGTAATACGGGGGGACATAATATTACTCTAGTTTAAGAATATCTTCAGTTTTCTACCAATAATTATAACCTATTTTACTCAGGGTGAATATAACTTTCCAATGGCGACAAAATATTTAAAATTGACACCATAGTTTTGAGTTTATTCATTACAGACATGTGCACATACAAAATATTTAATGTGTTGTAACATACAAAATATGTTTTATTTTTCTTTTTTATATTCGTGTAGACGAGCTTTCTATTCGTCACAGTGATTATGTATACCCGGTTTATATTTGTATTAATCGATTTTTAACTGACTTTAAAAGGAGGTTACACAATTCTACCGTAATAATATACGGTTTTTTTATGGTTCGCAAATATCTTCGTCGTTTTATGAACCGATTTTAATGATTATTTTTATGATGGAAAGAGGATACTTAAAGGTAGTTCGAAAAAGAAGCCAGGATTTGATAAAGGAGACCAGAGAAATCCATCTTTTGAACTCATAAACTTCTACTTCATTGCAGTATATTTATTCCAGTGATTTTATTCTATGCATCACTCAAAATTGTAAAAAAAAAATAACAAAAAGATATGGACTTCAAACTTAAAATCTAAAAATATTTTTCTACTACTTACCTTTTTATAAAGTGAAATAGTTTGTTTGGCACCGACATTAAAATTATGAAAATGTTTTTTAGATTTTAGTTTGAAGTCCATATCCAAAAATATACCATTTGTTAATTTTTAAAATGTTTAACAAACGCTTTTTTCGAAAAGAGCTTGGTTTCCATAAAATCTATATTTACTACTAAGCATAGCCCTAAGACGTCTAACAATACACTATCTGCAACCAAACACAATGTATAGACCATCAAACTCATATATAAGACCACAATCACTCAAAAAGAATGAGTTCAGCTCATTGTAGCTATCGTTCGTGACGTCACAAAGGCTCATCAGAATTTCCCCCTCATTCCCCTGTAATCAATCGCGAACAAGATTACAGTTCGTTAGCAATCACACACAGATCTATGCTATGCGTCTTGGATCTGAACGATCATCATAACTGAAAAGTCAAATAGCATGTGAACTCATTGGCACCAACTGCCGCATTCGATATTCGAAAAGAAAAT